>PVHP010013099.1:0-41602 GCA_004024765.1 Zapus hudsonius | reverse complement strand
GCACAGAACATTCACAATGCAAAACATGAGGCACAGCAAAAACAGATTGACCAATACAATACAAGATTTAAAACAAACAGGGCACCATCAATCTCTAACTCCAAGCTCAATGATTCTTAACCAATAACACAAGTCTCTTGGAGATTCAATTCCGCCCCTCCAGCTCGGCTATTCACAGTCCGGGAAAACGTCATCCGGTTCTGGCATCTCGCCTTGTCACCCATCCATAGTCCTGGAATTCACTGGGTCTCCATTGCAACCCACAGTTCATCCTCTTGGCTCCATCGGGCTCCATGCAGGCAACCTTGCACACCTGCTTCACATGCCGATGGCCATTTTTCAAAAACAAAACTGTGTTGCAAATCCAATGACCCTCTCTTTCTAACCAATCTCCATTCCACAGAACCAGGTGGGCTACCAACTTGTTAATCCAGGGGGGAACAAAGCATTCAGGCCCCTTACTTCAAAGAGTCCACATTCTTCCTGTTGTTCCAATGTAGACCAGCTGGCCCAATCTCAATGGTTTTCATCTCTCAAACAATTGCAGGTGAACGGGCAGCAGTTTCGACCCAAAGATCTTCTTTGTGTGCCATCTTCATCTGCTCACACCAGTCCATCTTTACGTAACACAACCCTGCACAGGTTCCCAGGACATAGGCAGAACACAGTAAGCCTCTCACGCAAACTGCTTCTGGCACAGTCCTGACCAAGTTCTTTCACCCCCTCATAAGCCAAACCTCACAGTCCATAGTTCTCAATACATTCAGGTCTTTCAACTCTGACCAGAATGATCCATGAATCTGTACTCACAACACTGCGAGGAATCTCTTAGGCTGAGATTTCAAGTCCTTCCACATTCCTCCTGTAGATCACTTCCAGAAAACCAAAGCCACAAGACCAGGGTTCCAGCAGCAACAGATGACCCCACGTCCTGGTACCAAAACTGTTGCAGTCAGCTTTCTAGTTGCTGCGCAGAAAGAACCCAAACAAAAGTGGCTTGTAGAGGAATGGGTTTATTTGGCTTATGGACTTGAGGGGAGACTCCATCCTGGGAGGGAAAACGATGGCATGAGCAGAGGGCTGGACATCACCTCTGCCACAGCACTGCAAACAGTGGCAGGAAGTTGTGCCAAACACTGGCAAGGGGAAGCTGGCTTATCACCCCCATAAGCCCACCCCCAACAACACAGCTCTAATGAGGTTCTAATTCCTGAATTGCCATCAGCTGAGGATTGATCTATCAGAACACATTCATTTGTTTGTGGGGGACACCTGGATCAAACCATGCCAGGCAACTTTCAGTTTCCATCTTGAATTAAAACCAATTCTCCATCTGTTGTATTTTTTCCTGGAAGTGCTTTGTTTATTGGCATCCAAGCACCAAGAGCCGGTCTCAGATTTTAAAGCAGAGAAAAAATGCTTTTATGAGAATGGTTGTAGTTGGGGACTATGAAATCTGAGCTGATAAAGAGCTATGTAAGAATTACAGTCAATAGATGGTGGGAAAATGCATGTAGCTGTTGATCACAACTTGCAGGAAACTTGAATTAGTAGGAGGCAGAGAAAGTGAATCAGACCTATAGAACGTGTCGTCCAGAGAACCTTCATTGTGCAGGCCACACATTTAGACAGACTGCTCATAAGGCAAGGCAGAACCTTGAGAGATGGAGGCTGCTGGGACCATGAATATTAAATACTACAGCAGGAGACAGTGGAAAGGTCTAATAGAGGCTTAATCCTCAAAATTAGAAAAATAAACACCCTTAGACACATCATGAGATTTTAGAGGGTTAAAGACCAATAATAGATTAAAAAGGATAAAATGGAGACTGGAGAGATGGCTGAGGGTTAAGGCTTGTCTGCAAAGCCTAAGACATGAGTTGAATTCCCCAGTACCAATGTATAGCCAGATACACAAAGTGGCACATGCATCTGGAGTTCATTTGCACCGGCTAGAGGCCCTAGTGTGCCCATTCACTCCATCTCTTCTCTCTTTCTCTCTCTCTGCTTGTAAATAAATAAATGAAATAAAACCATAAAAGATAAAATTATCTTTTTTAAAAAAAGGGTAAAATGAGCTGCTCAAGAGAAATTAGTTTGGGTGATATTTAACCCTATAATTTCTGTGCTTGGGAGGTGTAGACAGCAGGCTCATATTTTTAAATCCAGTCAGGCCTACATAGCAAGACCCCACCTCACAAAATAGCCAACCAAGAAACAAAGTGAAGCAAACAAACAAACAAACACCTTAACTCTTAGTAAATATGAGTTAAAAACTTGTTAAAAAAATCAGTGGTCTTTATTCAAAATCAGTGAAGTCTTTATTTCTTTATAAAGGAAACATAGGTCTTAAAAAAAATTACCCCAGGGGTCCCTGTAGGACAATGGAGGCATTTCTCCTATAATGGACAGAAATGATTTTCAGTTTGCTTTCTTCATCCTGCTACACTGGCTCAATGTCATGTGTGATCATCAGCACTCTAGAGATGGGACAAAGGGAACACAATCCAGGTGCAGGCTCCTATGCCCACCCGCTTCACTAGATACCTTCACACAGTGGAAAGATTGCAGACTTGTGTAGAAAAAAGGCTTTGCCTTGAAAATGTACTTGTATTTACCAAAGGAAAGCTTAGGTGGTCATGAACTGATTTAAGGTATTTTCAGATAAGGGATGTGAGTCTTGCTTTATGGACTGTCTTGGCAGAGCGAGCCTTCATTCTTTATCATTCATCTGACCTGCTGAATATAAACACTGACCCATTTGCCTTCTGTGGAACTCCTGTACCAATAATGGGAGAGACAAGCGGCAGTCTCAGACCGTGGATGTGCTGAAGAAGCATGGCTGGCTTCAGTACTGTTGATGCGAAAGGAATGAGTAGCCTTAGATCATATTTGTAAAAGGTTGTAAGGAGTAAATAGGTTATTTAATTAATAGGTTGTTGTAGTCAGCCACACGCCGCTGGGATGAATCTCAAACCAGGCACAGTTTATGGGAGGAAAGGATTTTTTTGTAGCCATAGATACAGGGGAAGTTCCAGAATGCAAAAGAGGCTGCTCCTCTTTCACAGGTTCAAGCAGAGATAAAGACCCACCACCAACACCACACACACACTAGCAAACAGACAGGAGGAGGAGCCAAGGAGAGAATTTCTTCTCTTTATAGCCTTAGGGTGGGGTTTTACAATCTTTCCCCAGACTTAATGGCTTCCTGAGTCTCTGGACTTTCCTTCCTGCACTGCCCACATAGGAAAGGATGTTTACTTCTAGCTTCTTTGAACTTTTTTACATCCTGCCCCCTTACTGAGAGGCTGCCTTCCTGTAAACATCCTGAGAGATGTACCCTAGATAATTAAAAAGATCAAGTTGACAACAAAACCTAACCATCACATAGGTGATCCAATAAGGGGACAAGGTATCTTTCTTGAGGTTTTTAGAGATCAGTGAGTTTTCTGGGCACCTGGAAGATCATAGTGTAGGGGCTCTGTGAGTGTCCTTTAATAAAGCCAAGGAATTAAGTGCAATCAGTGATTATAGTGATCAAATCTCAGGTCTTCTAATGCCTTGTATCAAGCTCCTGTGAGTACCTTAAAGGTATGGTGATGTCTAGTCATGTGTTACTACTTATCTGGACAATTTCATCACATTATCAAGGGTCAATTTGATCACTATATAATTAGATGTCTCTTTTTTTTTTAAAGGTAGGGTTTCACTCTAGCCTAGGTTGACCATGTATTCTCAGGCTGGCTTCAAACTCACAGAGATCCTGGTACCTCTGCCTGCCAAGTGCTAAAATTAAAGGTGTACACCACTGTGCCTGGTTCTAAATCACACTTTCAAAAAGCATTTTGAAAAGTAAATGTAGCTAAGCTTTCTTAGTTCCTACTAATACTGAAGAAAAAATATATTTACAATTTAAACTTATATCTTTTTAAAGTGTTTATTTCATTTCCTCCAACTTTTGTGCCTTAAAGCTCTCATCATCTTTTCTATCTTTTAGAACATCTTCAGTAATATAAATTATATGGATGTTTATGATACAGACTGAACATTATTTGTATTGATGAACTTCAGATGTTCTGACATGAGGAGAGTCTGACATGATGCAATTTTATGGCCTGCTTAGTTAAATATGTTCTTTTCTTAGTTAAATATATCCTTTTTCTAGAGTGGAATGGCAATGGACTGGGATCTGATCATTCAGATTTATTTTATTTGGAAGCTTGAAATGGTTGTTTCTATTGAGCTATTACAAAATTATAAATTACAAAGAGAAAAGGAGACAAATTCATTTTGGAATCTCTTCTAATGACCAGTATTCTAAGGACACATTTGAATAATATAGCTTCTTTCATTTCATATTATAAATATTTTGTTTCTCCTTTCCATGAAGTATGCAGCCTGGAAAGTCTCCAGCAGATATGGTAACTGTTTTGGAGTCCAAACATTAAGAACAGAATTAATTATCAAAATAATGTCTTATAAATCTTTGACTCATTTTTGTTGACATTTTATAATCTGGGGGAAAAAACAATTTAAAAATAGAATTTATCTTGCTGAGTTCCAGTTCTAAGATTCTGTTTCAGAAAGGTTTTTTTTCCTGATTATGCTAATACAAATAAGAAAAAACAAATGAAAGAAAAGTTAAAACAACCTATATAAATGTTAACTATGATTTTTATGCTTTTATTTATGTCATTAATATACATGGACACAGTAGAATACCTACTGGTATATAGAAGTTTACTCACGTAAATGAGACCTTGTCTTAAAAAATAAAAAGTGAACAGGGGTTGAGCATGTAGCTCAGTGGTAAGGCATGAGGCTATGGGTTCTATCTCTAGTTTAAGAAGTTTCCATGTGTATGAAAATAACGATTTCAGCTCTCTACGCTCATGACAGGAAACTGACAGGCCCCATTTTGTGTAGATCTGTGCCAGTAATCACTCCTTTGTAAGATCAGGAGGACAGAAGTGATGTCATGCTCTGAACATGGAATTCTACTCCTTCTGGCTTTTACATTCTTTCTGCCTCCTTCTGAGATGTTCCCTGTTCCCTGGACCGACATGGCTGCGCACTCAACAGTCACTCATTCTTAGCACTTTGATGAGTTTGAGCCTCCCCAGTAGCTGCTGCCATCTGTGAAGAGAAGCTTCTCTCACCAAAGGTGAGAGCCGCAGTAATCCAGGAGCATCAGCATGCTTATTTAAATGGATTTTGATGGACATACACCACAACACAGTTTAGCCACATGATAGTAGTTGATTTCTTCCTAGGCCTGTGAGCTTTTCAGCTGTAGGCTTTTGACTTGGGTTTTCAGTGGCAGACATGAATTTCATCCCATGGAGCAGGCTCCATTTCAGTCACAGAGCAGTTGGTTATCCCCGTAACAGACAAGCCACTTTTGCATCAATAGGCACAGCTTTCCTGGCTGGCTGGTTGTATAGCCCCCAGGGTCCCCTGCTGGTTCAGATGTTGATGACTCTTCTCCCCTGCACCCTGCATAGCACCTTCCAGCACTAAGACTATTACCCAGGAGCAAGCTTCCAGCTCAGTTCTAGCTTGATTTATCAGTGCCCTGCAACTGAAGCACATGGAGTCTTTTTCACCAATAAGGTCTTACCATCTAGTTCTGGGGGCAACGAAAAGCACTGACAATGGCCTGATTGTTTTGGGAGCTTCAGGGGCCTCCCTCACCAACTGCTCACTGGGAGGTGTCCACCCGTTAGTCTTTGCCACACCATCCTCTTGCCTGTATCATAGACTTTTCATCCATCTCTTACATTTTGCTATTTCCTTGTTTACACTCTGCTCTTTGTAACCATGTAGGTGTTACTCACCCTCGCCTCCCCAGCACTTACCACTCAATGATAGCTTTGAAAAAATGATAACGGTATTGATTTGGCTCTTCTTGAAACTATAAGCTCAGGGTAACCTTTCGTTACTTTTCTTTCATAAAGGGTCTTTTGTTACTCTGATTTGTTTTTTCTTTTGACTTTTCTGCACAGTGTGTTCTGTTACCTTTTAAAAAATATAATTATATTCCCAATATGAAGTATTGAAATTGATTCTTAGCCTCTGTTCAGATGATTCAAATCATTGTGAAAGAAGAAAAAGGCTTCTCTCTGGGAACTCTTCATTTTGTTAGAGATTCTGTTGTTAGCCATGAGTATGGAAGGATTTCTGGTTATAGGCAGCTGAGGTGAGAGGCTCAACACCTCTACGGAATGAATTTGAGGTGTGGCTGCCTTTCTTGGCTGGCCCAGAGTATCCTGTTTTATTTCAATACCACCCATGCTCAGTGGAGGCCGTGCTTGAGTACTAAGCTTGCACTTACAATGGGATATCAGTGAAGATATTAATTGACTTTGTCTTTCTCCATTAGCAAACTCAGCCCAAGATTGACTTGCAAGTACTATAGATGTTCTGCTGAAATCCTTCCATCATTCCTCAGTGGTGAATTCTTGATCAGTTCTCACACTGATTTGTGACTGCTAAGGCTTGAAGGAGAGAGGCAGGGAAGGAAGGAGGGAAGAAGCAAGAAGGAAGGGAAGGAAAGATAGTTCTCAAGTAAAGTGCTTAAAAAACACAAATATTTGAATGCTTTTATTCTATATTTTATTGGACACATGGTAAAAAGGATCATACTTGGCTTGACCTTGAGTCCATCTATTTTATAAATGGACTTGAGATTCTTAAATAATTGATGCCAAAATAGTAATGAAGCAGTAAAAATTTTTTTATAAAGTCAGCAGAAATTATATCCATATTACAAAAAACAAGTCTTTATACTTTTAGTTTTAATGTTTATGTCAAGGTTGGTAACAGCTCATATAGTTTTAGTAATTTCATGTTAATTCGTACTTTTTCTTCATTATTTTTCTCAGAACGATACCGCATTCAGAGTGAACACTTTGAAGATCTTTGGCTCATAACAAAGGAACTTATTCTCCACCTTCAGGAACATTTTGAGAAACAGGGAATCAAAGATTTTACATGTTCATTTTCTGGTCCTATGCCCCTTCAAGAATATTTTGAGTTGATTGATCATCATTTTGAGGTGTGTATCTCACATAATTTTTAAATATATAGAAGGAAAGTAGTTGCTGTTAAAATGAGAATTCCACTGTGCAAGCTAGTGAGCTGTGTACTTTGAGTTAGTACATTTTCTGTGGATAGTGGGCTGTGCCTAGATTGTGATTGTATGCAGACCTTTGCAGACTAATAGCCTGGAACTGAGGATGTGTTGTGGCCTTGAACAGATGACTTAATTCTCCTACTTGAAAATTTAGCCCTTCACCCCAATAACCTAGTGCTAAAACGATTTGAGCTTATGAGCAATTTGGCAAACTAATTCAAATAGGCCAGAAGTGAAGTGAATCTCTCGTTTCTTCTCTAACAAACATGTTAAAGGTTCAGTGCATGGATGAGGCATGACTCTTCAGCATCTCCTCTGCTACTCACAGCCAAGATTCACTTCAGTAAGACTGATGCTGCCTGTGTCATTACCATCTCCATCCTCTCAATCTGCTTTCCACAACTGTGCTATCTTAGCAAATGCTGTGGGATTCAATGAGATCTGAGAGTGACTGTCGTAGTCTGAATATTTTTAAAACTCTTGGGAAGAAACACCAGAGTCTGAGTTCGATATTCTTGAGTGGTGTCATTTCTACACCTTTTTGAAGATTCCTTTAGTATTTGGAAAAAGTCATATTTTGTGAATGATTCTATCAGTGGCAGTCATCATGCTAAAAGTTGTATATATTAAAATAATGTCATCTGGCTCCAATTATAACACCTATAAACAGAGTATGTAGTGAATACAAAAGGCAAAATTTGAAAGGATTTTGAAAATCATTTAAGTAGGCATTCATCCCTGAGTGATGATTATAATTTGACTCAATCATTTCAGCTTAGAAGCTATAGTATATGGGGTAGATATAAAGACATAGAGACAAAAGGAGATGATTCATGTACTTGGGCATTCCTTGGACAATCTCATGTGTACATCATGCTATGAATATTCTCACATGTACATTGTGCTATGAAGGTTCTTGTATATACATCATGCTTTGGGTATTATCACATGTGCATCCTGCTGTGAAGATTATATATATTATTACTTTGTTTCTGAGTTCTGGGGACTCAAACCCAGGGCCTTGCATGAACTGGGCAAATACTCTTTTATGGAGCTACATCTCCAGCCCCTTGTATTAATATTTTGCAAATATTAGTTCTAGTATAAATTCCTAGAAGTTGGATTGTTAGACAAAGACTATATTTTAAAGAGCCAGAAGTATTTACATTCCTTTAGGATATATTTTAAGAAACACTTGCCAGTCTAAACATTACTTGTTTATGTAAGAGAGGGCATAAAAAACTATACCAACTCCTTTTTTGTTGGCTTCTAAGTTTCGCATAACTTTCCCCTCTTTATTTAATAGCCGGGACTGCTTGGTTGGTCCCTTTGGTTTGTAGGACACACACATGGTCTCTTAATTCTTCCTTTGTTCTCTGTTCCCATTGCTTTCAGCCAATAATCAGCTCTTCAATTTTGAATCAAGAAAACTTTGTAGCCCTTGTTTCTTTGTAGCGAGGCAGGAATGTTTGTCTGTCTCCTTCATTGTAGTTCCTAGTGCCTGACAGTTTTTGACCCTGTGATCAGTGATTATTTGCCGAATATTGAATTCCTGTATGTGAAAACATTCAATGTATGCTGCTTGTTATATATTCAAAGAGCAAAAATCTTGTTTATATCTGAGTATTAAGAATTTTAAAACTTTTTGTTTCATGAATTCAGAAGCTAAAATATTATAGAAGCAAATTTCACAACTAGGTAAGTGAGTTAACTGTAGATAGGCTATTCTTTGGGGTTCTTATGTATTCTAGGTTGACATTGAATTTCTGATATTTCTGTCTATATGTTTTTATTTGTTTTTAGGTTTTTCGAGGTAGGGTGTCGTTCTAGCTCAGGCTGACCTGGAATTCACTATGTGGTGATCCTCTCGTCTCTGCCTCCTGAGTGGAGAGCTGGGATTGAAGGCATGTGCCCCCACGCTCAGCCTGCCTCTGTGTCTTAGGCAGTGGCATTACAGGCGTGCCAGGGGTTGGACCCAGAGCTTCAAGCTTCTAGGCAAGCAGCTGTCAACTGGGCCATACCCCAACCCTTGTTATTCATTTTGAAATTTTAGTTATTAAAAGTCATTTTGTTTCTTAATTTTGTGTGATAAGTTTTATCATCTTTGGAGACTAGTCTTTTGCCTAGCTAGCTACTTAGTACTTCTAAAATTGGGTTTAAAAGAAGATACCAAAATTCCAAGTTTTATTCCATGTTTAATTCTTACGAATAACTGCATTAAGAATTTTTGGTTTGATACCAGAATATAAATGTAATGCTTGATTTTTGAACATTTTGAATGTTTGTTTTAGAACTAGTTCACTACATTTTTGTAAAGCTGAATTCCAGTTTACACAAATCTATGACTTTGGCTAGTTCTCTTTATTTAGAATTCCCTTTAAAATCCAGGAGGTGGGCTACAGTGGTGAGTGCTTCCGGTTCCAATGACCTAGCCACTCAGTCTCCTCTGCAAGGCAGTGTGAGTCAAATATTTAAGCATTCTAGTCAGCTAGAACCCTGGTAATATGTGACAACTCAGAACACCCACACAGATGGCATTGCACGGTGACATTCTATTCTGTGTCTTCTGTTTTATTTAATACATTAATTGGAGAGCATTATATATCAACAAATACCTTGTGGGATACTTTCATTTATTTAACTATTTCTCTGTTGATGGGCATTTTAAGTACTAATATTTCCAATAAATAGCAATAGAACAACTTTAATATAAATATTCTTATATGTACATTCTGTTTTGAAAGCACTATCATTTGTATAAATTCCTAAAAGTAGGATTGTTAGAAAGCTGTGTGTTAAAGAGCTGTTGTGGGCTGGTTGGTTGGGTATGTTGGTACGTTTCTATAATATCAGCACATGGGAGATTGAGGAAGGAGGATCCTCTGTTGGAGGTCTGCCTGGGCTACTCTGTCTTGCTAAACAAGCAAGCAAATAAGCTATTAGATTATCTGTTATGTAAATGTTCACCCATTTTTCTATTGAATTGTTGCTCCTTTTTTTTTTTTAAACCAATTTCTACTGGGCTCTGTTTCTTTTCACATTGACTTGTAGGTACATATGAGACATTATGGATGTAATTTTTTGTCATCCCTAAAGTGTTGCTATGATTTTTTGTAACTTGCTGTGTCTTATCACTTTGCTCATGTTTTTTTTGTTGTTGTTGTTACAATTTGTCACTTGTTATGTGTTTTATCCTTTGTTTTTTCACTCATACTGATAAAGGCTAAGATTCTAAAAATGAATTTGAATTTTTCAAAATTTTTGTCTAAACTTTTCTTTCCACTTCTGTTGAGTTTCATACAAAGAATAGGAAGAAATTTATATTTTTCATTATAGGCAGTATTGAAAAAATTTCAAATAATATCTTTCCCCCAGTAATACTGAGTTACCTTTACTATTTTTTTTTTGTATAATCTATTCAGTGAGATACCAAATAGCCCATGGTTTTAATTCTCTACTCTGTAAATGATTTAAATTTGTGAAGTGCTCTTTTTCAAAATTTTATTGCATTTTTACTTAAACATATTATATTGTACCTATTTACCCTCAATTTAATAAATTTTTCCTTGTAGCTACGGATAAATGGTGAAAAATTAGAAGAACTCTTGTCTGAAAGAGCTGTACAGTTTCGGGCCATCCAGCGTCGGCTATTAACAAGGTTCAAAGATAAAACACCTACCCCACTCCAACACTTGGACACCTTGCTAGATGGAACTTACAAGCAGGTTAGTAAAATGTCAATGAGAACTATTTTCTACCGGAAATAACTGTCTTCATCGTGGAGTCATGAACCTGAATACCAGGGTAAGGTATTTCTTTCCTGTGTATTATAATTAGGATTATTTCTTACTCTTGGGCGTCCCATAATTATTATCTTGATTCTCTCTAATCATCTTCTTAAAGCAATTAGCTTATGTTTCCAGTATTCCATCATTGATATTTTGAGGTGGAGTTCTTGGAGAGCCTAGCTCAAAGAGTTCTAATTCAAGAGACTTCTCCCACCTATGATTGATCATTCAGGTGGCCTGGGTGAACTGGCTTTCACTCTTTGGTCTTTATATCTGAAAACCTATTTAAGTTACATTTCTGGTTGGGAATTGTCATTTTTAAAGCTGTAATTTCATGAGTAATGCCTCTGCCTGCTTCATTCTAATGCAGTCTTTGCAGAGCTATACTGAAGACTGACTCCATTATGTCTTCCTGTAATACCACTATCCTGCTCTAAAGCAGATTTGCTGCTATGACTATTCTAGCTATTTATTTAGGGCATGTGTGTGGATGTCCGTGTATGTACAGGTGTGTGTGTGTGGGAGCATGTGAACATGTGTGTGGAGGTCAGAGGAAAAGCTCAAGTGTTATTCCTCAGGAATACCAGCAACCATTTTGGAGGCAGGATCTCTCATTGGCCTGGAGTCTGCCAAATAGTCTAGACTAGTGAGTGAATGCTGGTGTTCCTCTTTTCCCTGCCTCCCTGGTGCTGAGATTGCTATCCCAAGGGCTCCAGGTTTCAAACTTATGTCCTTAGGCTCGAAATACTATTGCTTTACCACCGAGCTACCTCCCCAGACCTATTGTGATTTTTAAAATTGAGGTTCAAAATTTTTAAAATGAGACATTCCTGGCCAGTTGTGACAAGTAATATAGCAATATCCTAGCATTGTAGGTTCTCTCTAATACAGTACACTTTAAAAATATTATTTTACTTATTTGCTTGTGTGTGTACCTGCGTGTGCATGCTCCTGTGTACATGATGCCATATACTCTTGCTGCCGAAATTGAATACCTGTCCTGCTTTATATGCAAGTGACTGGGGAATTGACCGTGGCCTGCAGGCTTTGCAAGAAAGTGCCCGTAACCACTGAACAATCTCCCCACACTTTTAATTTTAATTTTCTTTTTTTCTTTCTTCCTCCTCCTCACATCCCATTGACCACTGTCTGTCTCATACTTTAGCCTCCTGCCGTACTTGAAGCTAAAAATATGCTGAACCTTGGGCTGGAGAGATGGCTCAGCGGTTCAGGCACTTGTCTCCAGTGCCTAAGGACCCGGGTTCATATGCCAGACCCAAAAGGTAGTGGCCCTGGTGCTCTCTCTCTCTCTCTCTCTGCTTGAAAATGAATAAATAAAATATTAAAAAAAATATGCTGAACCTTGTCCTTACTGATGCCCTCTTGTAGACACAATAATGTGGGCGTCACCAAAAAGGTTGCATAAGCTTAATTTAAGACTTTCTACTAAGCCTACCTACTTTGGATATGGTTTGGTTTTAGATGAGTATCTTCTGAGGTTTTGATTATTTCATTTGCAAAAAGTTGCTCAATTTAGAAGCATTACAGAAAACATGCACACACACACACACACACACACAAACACAGGAGAGAAAGAAAGAGAGAGAAACATGCTCATTGCTTTGCTCAGTTTAGAAGCATTACAGACAACACACACACAGGAGAGAAAGAGAGAGAGAGAGAGAAACATGCTCATTGCTTGGCAGCATATAATAGCAAACATGTCTCTACCAGCCTCTAAAAGCTTCCTTTCACTCTTGCTCCCTCTTAGTTTTCAGCATGTGGTTTTGGGGATCAAACCGAGGGTCTTGTGAATACTAGGCACACATTCCAACATAGCTCTAGTCTCCGCTAGAAGCATCTGCTTTTTTCTATGTATTATTACTTTCTTTGATCTTTACAGTTTGTTTCTGCTATATGTGGATATGCACAGGTATGTAGGTGTATGTCCTATGGACACATGTGTGAAGGCCAAAGGAAGATGATGGGTTTTTATGTGGCTGCTGAAGATCAGACTAGGTCCTTATGCTTGTGTAGCAAGGACTCTTTCCTGCTGAACAACCTCCCAGCACTGAAGTTTAGAGTTTGAAGAGAAGTGATGCCATGACTGTTCTTTCTCTACCTCCTTTCTTCACTGGCAATTGTAGCTGAGCAGTTTTCAATGTTTCTTGGCCATTGTGCCTCCTTTTTTGTCATTACATTACAGGTGCCTTTGTTCACGATTCTATCAAGTTTCCCTTTTCTTGTTATGCACATATTAGTAACAATGTGTATACCTGGCTTGTCATGCATACTTTATGTTCATCATCTTTGTAATTTCTCACATGCAAAAATTTACATTTTTTTCAAATGCTTTTAATTTGACTTTAATGTCTTTTTAAGTATGTAGAATCTTAAAAATACATAATATAGTCACATAGTTAAAACAATCTATGTAGCTTTTCTATAAGTTGTTTAGTTAGGGTACCTTTCCAAATGAAAAGATTATATGAATATCAACTTGTAACTTATTCTAACATTTTGTTCTTTTATTGATTGATTGATGGATTTTCAAGAAGACCGAGTGAGGAGGGAGATGTATGCAAGATACCTATACATATTCATGTGTGCATGTATATATCCATGACCATCTTATAGTCACTGTATAGATGTATCAGTGTCAAGATCTTTTAGATAGTTCCCCAAAGCCTGCTACCACATTGAAACTGGAGTATCTGAGGGAGAGGGCACTCTGTTAACTTACACTGAAGTTCAGTTTCTTTGAGTATAGAATGCTAATCTCATTGCTCTTGGCAGAAAAACCCCTTCATATAATAAACACTCTTTCATGGTGTAAATTTTCACATACATTTGTTAGTCAGTTGGTAGATACAATAAATTGAAATAGGGGAAATTATACTTTGGTTTGGCTTATGTTTTGATGTTCTGTGTGCTGGGATTTTTTTTTCCCTCCACTTGTACACTAGCCCTCTGTTAAAGCAGAGGGAAGATGTTTACTGATGGAAAGTTTTGTCAGATGACATAGCTGTGATGTAATGACTGATAATCATTAATGTTTAGAAAGATTGCTTTTTCTCTTCTCAAAAATAGAGGCTATATATAGACATAATTTTAAACATGATCTTGTGGTTTGGAGTTTCCTATTTGTTACTTTTTCCTGCATTTAAACTAACTTCCACTCTGTTTATTTGTCTGGCATTGATATAAAAAGTCGTTTCAAATCATGCAGCAGTGTGAGAGCTCTCGTGTCCATGTGCCTGATGCTGGTGCTAACACAAAGGCACGAGTGACCATCCAGAGTCCACTTTTCTCCGTTCCTTTGGCAAGTTCACGGGGGTGCTGAGGTCTGGAAAGATGTGCTGGCTGAGCGGTGCTGTGGCTGACCTATGTGCTGTGCAGCCACTGACTGGGAAAGGAAGCCCTGCTTGAGGGTAACAGAACAGACGGATATGGAAATTTATCACCAGGCCTTTTGGGATGACTGAGGCTTGCAAGCTTAAAAAGACTTGGATGCCTGGCTGTAAAAAATGGAGTTTGTATGTTTTCACTCAATAATTCTACTCTTGGATATTTAGCTAAGAAAAGGCTCGCAAAGAGAAAGTATACTCACCAAGTTGTGCATTTACAGAATTAATTTCCTTCACAAGAAATTTCAGTATTATAAGCTTTCTGTAGTTGGAAAATGATTAGCCTAATTTTAATACTACTGTCTCATTATTTCACCATTCAAAAAAGTAATATAAGTCACTTCATGTAATTAAGAGATTATAAAGCAGTTTATAAAGTAGTTAGGAAGCTACAAATAATGAAATGGGAATATCTGCAATAGATATGTATGGCAAGTTTTGGAAAGAATGAAAAGTCGTGTATGGTTGTCTAGATGACACAAATCCTTAAACAGTTTCTATTACTAATCATAATGGATTAGTACAAAGTAACTTCTAAAATAATATAAGTGTACCTAATACAACTGTACACTTAAACTAAATTTCCCGACAAGCATATATTATCACATACATTACCATAAGTAATAACTTCTTGAGAAGGGGTGTGCTTTCAAACTTCTGCCCTCCTTGGTGTTTTCTTAGAGAGAGATTTTCTTTCTACTGGATATGGTCTTCATCTTATTTCTCTGACCTCACAAAGTTTAGATTTTGATTATTATTTCATATATGTTTGATTTTTCCTGTTTACTCCAAAGACAGCAGGAAGGTAACTTCATGGTGTACTGGAATAAATATATGAATAAAAGTGAAAATAAAATAATAAAATAAAAGCTTTCCTCCTGTGTTTCAGCTTCACTGGTTTCTCAATAAAACTTGAGA
The DNA here is from genome assembly GCA_004024765.1 of Zapus hudsonius. Taxonomy (NCBI): domain Eukaryota; kingdom Metazoa; phylum Chordata; class Mammalia; order Rodentia; family Dipodidae; genus Zapus; species Zapus hudsonius. The sequence goes on along the minus strand of PVHP010013099.1, from coordinate 26,354 downwards.
AATACTCAGGGCTCTTACACAATTATTGCAATTTTTTTTCATCCAAGCCAGAATGCAACCTGTAACAAACTTCAAAGTGTGTTTGTTTATTTTAATTATGTAGTTTATGTCTCTGTGGCTACATGGTCTAGGCTGCCCAATAGAAATTTGTCCAAGACAGATATGAGCCGCATGTGTAAATTCAAAAAACTTAGATCTCACATTAAAGATAAAATGAATCAGGGGATGTGGCATTCCTAACAGTCATGGAAAAAGCCAGGCTTGACTGCAGCCCCTGCCTCCAGCCTTCAGGGGATGGATACAAGAGAACACTTGAGCTCACTGGTCAAATGTCAGCTTCAGGTTCAGTGAGACACTGTCTCAAGGAAATTAGGAGGAGTGATAGATGACACATGCTGTTCTCCTCTGTCCCCTGCAAGCACACTCACGGAACACGGAACACACCGCCTGCACATACATGCATACACTATGTAGACACATGCAGCACCACAAACAGTGCAAATAAAATTATATTTTAAAAAAGTAAAATGAAGCAAGTGAAAGTAATGGTTTTATTGGACCATCTATCCTCAAAATACCAACTCAGCATGTAATAAAAATTAGTAATGAGTGCTGAAGAATTGGCTCAGTGATTAAGGCACTTGCTTGCAAAGCCTAACAGCAGGGTTCAATTCTCCAGTACCTGCACACAGCCAGATACACAAAGTGGTGCATGAATCTAGAGTTTCTTTGCAGTGGTTGGAGAACCTGGTGAGCCCATTGTTTCTCTCTTTATCTCCCCCTCTCTTCATCTCTCTCTCTCTCTTCATCTCTCTCTGTGTATGTCTTTCTCTGCTTGCAAATAAATAAATAAATAAATATTTTTTTAAAAAGTATACTTCATAGTAAGTGAGTCCCCAAGCCTGGCTTCTTGCACACTCTGATTGCCAAGTGTGGCTAGCTACTGGCTTTATTGGGCAGTATAGTTCTAGAGAAGAGAACGCCCAAGTCATGGTCTTACATTATTTCTTGTAATGTGTCTTTTCTTGATCTTTTTCTTCTTTTCTACAGTCCTTTCAAATTCTCATTCACAGAGAGACCACCAGTACACCAGTGATTTTTCACTGAGTGGACGTGAATCTCAGACAGTTGAGCTGCTGTGCTTTGGCCAGGGACCCACCAGGCAGGATCTGGTCATGTTCACTCACCTTCAGGTTTTCTTGTTTATTTGTTTATAAAGTTATCAAATTTCATGTTAGGAGACATGGTTCCTGAACTAGCCTCTTTCTGTCTCTGTCGAGGCACATGCTATTTCATTCTCTGACCCTTCAATTTTCATCAGAATCTATTAGGGCCTCTGGGGTCACCGAGCATTGATATTGTGTGTGCCCAGAGCTTTGTGAGACTAAGTTAGTTTTAGATATGATTTGTACACATAGGACATTGCTGTGATGCCGGAGCTGCCTGACAGCCATGGGTAGAGCTGATATATTACCATTCTACTTTTAATACCAATCTGTATGCTTGACTTCTCTGAGGCCCGCATGGATTTTATAAATTAATGCATAGCTGTTTATCTGCATGTTCTTCAATCAGTATTTGAGTTTTCTACTTGCTAGAGCTTGCCTAGTTTGTTAATGCAAAATTAGGATTTTTTTCTGGGTAAGCTTATAAGATTATGAAATCTGATCATTAATGTGAAATAAAGTATCCCAAGCCAGAAATAAATGGGGGGGGCACTCTTCTACTAAAATTTTGTTATACTTGTTTGATCTTTAAAAAAAAGCTCTTTGAGATGTTTCTAATATTACAATAACACTGTTAATCCGCCCATTAAAAGAAAAATGAGAATCTTATCTTTCTGTGTCAGAGATGACAAAAAAATGTAACAGTAGCCTGTGGTGATCTGTGGTAATTATATGCAGGTTTTGTCATTTATGTCATTTAGCTTTCTATTTATTCCCACCTAACACAGTTATCCCTTTTGTGTCTCTTTTCTGTAAATGTAGTTCTGAATGGTTTGAATTGCGAGTTAAAGTTTATCACAACCCTTGTCATCCTCTCCCCCCTATTGCTTCTCTTTTCCACTTTAAATTAAAGAATACAAAGTCAGTTTCATAGGAATTATTTTGTGGTTTTTCACAACAAAAAGATGTGCTTTTTGTGTAAGAATTCCTGAGCACAGCTAAGCATTCCCTCAGCCTGGCATGCATGTCTCTGTGTTAGGACCTGAGAGTCATGCTGCTCAGCTGGCTGCTTCCTAACACCAAAGGGAATGGAGGGGGCCATGAGGACTCATGTTCATGAAAGGCATTTTGTTCTTTCTATTGCAACAATTACAAGCAAGGAAGATGTGATTTAGTATAGCTAAAAAAAGTTTGAATATTGATGCTTAAATAAATTCAAATTCATTTTCACCCTCCCTGGAAATCATTAATGGAATGTTAAGCATTAAGACTAGCAGTTATAAAATAACCAACTTCTCTCACTCCTAAAGGGTCACCTGTATTTTTGTTTTAAAGTTTCCTTTAATATGATTTCTGATTCTCTTATTGGGGTAGTAGATGGCTCTCAGCCTAGGGCCAGGTTCTGAATACCACTTGATGCTTTCTTTGATTTCAGTAAGAATTATGGACCCAGAGCCAAATTCTGTGGAATAATAGATGTTCAAGGACAGTATTTGTCTGTGTGTCATAGCATCTTTGTGGGAGGGAACCCAGGGCTTAATATGTGCTAGGCAAGCATGCTCACTGATCTAACCCTGCTCCTCTGGTAGCTGAAGGCTTTGTAAGAGGATCCATCCTCGCCAATCTGAGGCCACAGTCTCAAGAAGTCCTGTGTGACTGGATCTTCATGGTCACATCTATCACATACTTGTGTGACACAGTTGAGAAGAGTAAATCTTAGGTGTGCACTTAAATGATACTTTTAATTTTGTTTTCTCCCATTCCAAGACCCTCAGGGGTTCCTTGTTATCTTTCTTATTAACTCAAGACTTCTGACTATGACATTCAAGGATTTCTGAAGGGTACCACTCAGCTTTTATAATCCTAACTCCTATTTCTACAGAAACTGTGTTGTGGTGACATCATGGGGAGATGGAAACAAATACTTGTTTCACTCCAGACCAAAGAGACGATCCTGCTCAAATCTCAGTATTGACCTGGGAGCTTATTGGGATTATATACAGGAGTGTGCATGAGGGCTTACTTCTTGTGTATGGATGACTCAAAGCCAGCTGTGTCACCAAGAACCAGCCCAGCATAGTGTTCTCAGGAAGTTCTGAAAACTCAGCCCATGTTCCTTCCACATGGAAGGCACACTCATTATTCTGTCTTCCAGTAATGGGTTAAGACAGATAGTCTATTAAAAATGCAGTAATCTTATCCTTCTTGCTTGCTTTTTTGAGTGTGTGTGGTGTGCATGCATGTAAGTACATGTGTTTTCTGTGTGTGGCACGTGTGCATGTGCCAATTACATTCAGACATCACATTCCACCCTGGAACCCCATAGACTCATGACCATATCACAATACAAATTGCATTCAACCCAATTTCAAAAGTGCCTAAGCTGTTTACCAACTTTAACACTGTTCAAAAGTCCAAAGTCTCATCTGAAATTCAAGACTGTTTCTGAACTGTGAGCCCTGTAAAATTAAAACACAAGTTACATGCTTCCAACACATAATGGCATAAAGTAAGTATTTTCATTGCAAAAAGAAGGCATAACAAGGAGAGACTGGACCAAGGAGAAATCAATAATCAGCAGGCAAACAGCAAACACTGGCAGTTCCAAGTCTGATATCGTTAACCAGTGATGAAGTCTTTGGGGTTCTAATTCTTCTCCTCCAGCAAGGCTTCTCACAACCTGGGGTAAACTCTATCCCCAACCAGCAGCTGTCCTTGGAAGCTGTCTGGCAGTCCTGCCATCTCTAAATTCCTTGATTCTCTATTGCAACCCATGGTTCATCTTTATATCTCCATATGGTGGCTTTATTATGTCTCCATACAGGGATTTCCACCCTACTTCACAATGCCACAACTCAGTGCCTTCTGAAACTCTGTGCACTTCATGATCCACTTCCCTGCAGTTTTTGTATTTCCAAAACTAGTGTACCAGGTGTGCAGCATTGTCAAGATTGTAAATCTAGGGGAGATTACTGCTTGATCTTGAAGAGCAGGATCCTCTTTCATCAGTCATTCTTCATGTAACTGTCTTTCAAAAGAATCTGAACTCTTACTAGCTTGAGCCTTCCATGTGGTTTTACCCTCAGGGCATCTTTACCAATGCCCACTCCAAAACAGTTTGCTCAACTTTAATTGTGGTAATCTCCTTAATAATTGCAGCTTAAATCTAAACCAGTCACTATGTCTATAATTTCAAACTTGTTCGATTTTTTTTCCTGTGATAAACTGTACGTTTTTCATATCTTTCTTTTCTAGACTTCTGCAAAGCATATCAGTCTATTACATTTAAATTCATCTTTGCTCAAATTCTCAGGGAATGGGTGGCATGCAGCCAGCCTTTCTGCTAGTAACCCAGTTCCAACATAGTTCTTTCCTTTACCATTAAAATGTCATAAGCCAAGCCTTCACAGTCTACTATTCTCTCTGCATTTAGCATTTTCACACTCTTGCCTGAATAGCCCATCAATCTTAGCTTACAGCACTGCCAGGCTTTCTCCATTCCAGAGTACTGAATACGTTCATATACTTCCTGCAGATAAGTTCTAAAAGACCAAAACCCAGGTGGTTTTTTTATTACAGCAACAATCCCACTTCTTTGTACCAATTTTGTGTTGCTGTTACTGTTTTATTTCTAGAATAAACACCCACTAGCAGCATATGGGAAGAAATGGTTTATTTTAGGCTTTCCTATTCCAGGGAAGCTCCATGATGGCAGAAGAAGCTACTCACTTCATCAAACATCTATAGCAGAGAGACATCAACCAGCACCACCAAGCAGGAACTGACTCTCTATACAACTAGGGTTGAACTGAAGATCCACCCCAGTGGCACACCTCCTCTAGCAGAGCTCTGCCTTCTGGAGACTAAGCAGGAAGCTTAATTAAAAATATCCGAGACTATGGGGCCTTTTACATTGAAACCACCATAGTGATACTCCACCATTTCACTAACAGTATATTCTTTGCTGAATAAATATCACTTGCTTAACTGTTTTGGTCAGGAACAACACATGCTGTTTTAAATAGGCAGTGTTAAGGTAAAATTTGACAATGGCTTAGGTGCCATTAGATATAATGAATTATAAACAAGTTAGGACTATAGGCATGAAAGTTGTGTTCAGTGTTCCATACATAAGAATATGCCTTCTGTGATCTGTTGATTGACACACACAAAATTTTTTTCTCCTTTATACAACCTTTCCTCAGAAAGCTTCCTGTGAAGTTATGGGAGCCATGTAGATAAATAATCTTGCCCAGAACATATCGATTGCTTTTAAGATTCAGGCAAGCTAAGAACAGCATTTGAAGTTCCTTTTCTTTCTTTTTTTTTTCTTTGTTTGTAATTTGGAAACAGAGTGAGGTGATTTAGAGTGCCTATAACGTAAATACCATTTATGTAGTTTGAGACAATAACATATTTAAAAAATATTTGTTGGCATGTTTTTAATTTAGAAAAGAAGATAAAACTATATAGAGGGTTAAATTTGGGTTTTACCCATGCAGAAGTGAGACACAGACGTGTTTAAAGATTTCCCTCCCCCTGTGTTTTCCTTTCTTTTCTTTTTTCTTTATATATATTTTGGGTATAAAGCAGACCCTATGAATGCATATGGGAATAATTAAATACAGCAATATCATGTTCTTGTTAGCCAGAAAGGATGCCTGGAACATGCGGATAAGCTGGGATATTTGTTTAATGTTAATTGGAATATTGTTTTCCACTTAAAGATGCCAAATGTTCAGAAAAGTAATTGGATTTAGCTTCTTATTTAGCAAACTACTTCAAATCCCTGAAGTATCCCACATCCAAAACTAATTTTTCTTGATTGTATCAAGTTTTCTCAAGAGCAGAACAAAGGTTGACATAGTTTTTTAATATTTAAAATATTTTTGACAAGGTTTCAGCACTGTTGCTTGTCCGTAGACCTTGTCATCCAGAATAGAGACACAGGGGATCATTGTGTTCTGCAGTTTTAGTGTAAAGATTTTACAGTGTGGCATTGGCACAAGCTACATTGTCTCTTTTCCTATGTCCTTAAATTTAAACTGAGCTTTGATCATATTTTAAGAAATGACTAAAATGGTTTGTTTCTAATAAGACATTCTGTATACTTTTCATACGGTTTTATAAATGTATATGTAAGAAATGTATTTTGTGGGGGTGTTTTTTTCCCCTGGACAGTGTTTTTCAGTCTACAGATGTTTAAGGGGTATGTTAAAATGCTTGAGGTTAGCAAGCAAAATGCCTCTTAGAAAAATAGAGTGTACGATGGCTGGAAAATCAGGTATTCATTCTGTGATATATGTAGAATTCTTTATGATTGGAAAAGATATCCAAAAGTATGTATACAAATGGTCTTTATCTCAAGGAATATGGCTTTTTTGTGTAGATGATAATTAGAAAATAAACAGATAACTATCATGTTGTCTTCATCTAATCATGTGCTATTGATGACATTCAGTTAAAGATTGAAAAATTAAAATAGTGCTTAAGTGAAATGTGAGCAGATGAGTCATGATGTGAAAAACATTTTGATTGATTATTAGTAGTGACTAATAGAAGTTCTGTGGCTTAATAATAGGATATTCTAGTGTAAGAGTTTTTGTTGTGGTTTTCATTTGTCTGTTTAGATAGGTTCATAGCCATGCTTTCAGGTCCCTTTTCCTCCAGGGTCTTAAGGTATGTAGTGTTAGTTGAAGTGAATTTTCACTTGTTTCTAGTTAGTCTCCAAGGCAGTATTAACTGCCAGACCTAATATGTTCTCTTCTGTGTCTCAACGCTCAGCACAGAATTCAGTGTGGAGCTCAGGCATGATTGATTGTAGGTACTTATGACATGTCTGTGGGATCTCTAACCCTGCCCAGAGTAGCTGGCATTTTGTCTGGGTCACACTGAAGATAGGCCTTCAGTTTTTGTTGTTGTTTTCCTCTGGGGCCAGGAAGTACTTTGCTAATGAGGTATTTGCCTTCCTTTCCAATGTGCACCCACCCTTATCACTTTGCTCCTGGAACTGAGCAGTCCTTGCAGGTCTGCTGTGGATCTGCTTTCACTGACAAGTTGTTTTGGGACAGTTTTGTCGTTGTAGACTCTCTTATCCCTCTGTGCTTGGAAGACTAGACCTCATCATATTTCAGGTGTTATGCTCCAGGCATTTAAAGAGTTTATGCCTTTATCATTTAGGATAATTTATTTGCTATGTAACATTTAGGTTTTACAGGTATTTTTGAGCATATTTTTCACAAGTTCTATTTTTAGGACTGAAACAATTTTATAAAGTATTGAATCTAAAATAAAAATTTCCCTGAAGATTTGAAAGCTATTGATTGCAATATTTGATATAATAATAAATATTAGTAATACCAGAGATCTAGAAAATGCCAACGTTTTATAACAAATTAATTTTTGATCACTTTATAGTTAGCTCTACATAATAGGTTAATTGACAGTTTCTTTAGCTTCCAATCACTTATTTGTACAGATCAATACAGTTTCAACTCACGGTGCCTGAGAAACCTACTTTCAATCATTTTAGCTTTGGCTCTTTCTAGATAGAAAATCCTTGAAACTATGCATGACCATTTAACTACTCAGTTTTTAAGACATAAATTGAAGCCATGTGTGGTAACACATGCCTTTGTAACCTCAGAAGGCTGAGGCAGGACGATTGCAGATTTAAGACTAGCTAGAGGCATACAGCGAGACCTGTGTCAGGAAACTGAACCAGCGATAGGCGATTGCTCAGTGGATAAAGTGCTTGCTGTGCAACCATGTCTACAGATTCTGTAAGCCTGATGCTGTGCATGCCCACCTGCAGTCCCACCCAGGATACCTATGGAAAGATGGAGGCACAGACCCCAGGATCCATAAGCCTGATGCTGTGTGTGCCCACCTGCAGTCCCACCCAGGATACCTATGGAAAGATAGAGGCACAGACCCCAGGATCCATAAGCCTGATGCTGTGTGTGCCCACCTGCAGTCCCAGCCAGGATACCTATGGAAAGATGGAGGCACAGACCCCAGGTTTGTTTGTAAGCTTTTTGGCCAGCCAGCCTGGAGAATGCAGAGACCCATTTTCGACAAGGTGGATTCCACATGTGCACTGTGGTGCATGTGCAGCTAGACTGACACACCAGAACACACACACACTAAACCAAACACAGTCAAAACAAAACCAGTACCCATTTAACTATCCCCCAGCCCTCAAGCCAACAAACAGGAATAGACTTCAAATGCGCTTAATTTTTTTGAACATCTTTTGTTTTGTTCTGTTCTTTAAGATTCCTTTCTTAAAGTAGGCTTCCATAATAATAATCACAAAAATCAAAGAATGAGGAATTTATTGGCATATATTAATGATATACTGGATTTCATTATGGCATTTTTATACATTCATCACCACTGCCCCCTTACACTTGCTTGCTTCTTTCCCACTCCAGCTAATCCTTTCCTCTGGCTCACTGGTTTTCCTTCTAGTTCATGTCTTGATCCATCTCTTCTGGTGACCCAGTAAGTTTAATCAGGGCTGCTCATACGAATATGGATGAGGGTTTGTTTACAGGAGCACGGACAACATGCCCATGTCTCTCTCTCACCTAGCAGCCATCAACTACCTGAATTTTCTCAGCAAGGGGTCAGGTCTCGTGAGCTCCTCAACAGGCATGTTTTAAAGACTTTATTGTACCTGGCAAGGTTGTTAGTAACATTCTGGCTCAGCAGTGCGGTAGGAGCATCAAAAATTCAGGGGTCTTCATTAGAATCTAAGTACATCATTAAAACCTGGAAATGGCCAAAAGAATGAGCTTTCTTTTTTTTAAAAAAATATTATTTATTTACGTGTGTGAGAGAGAAAGAATGAAATGACAGACGGAGAAAGTATGGGGTACACCAGGGTTTCATGCCATTGTAAATGAACTCCAAACATTTGCCTCACTTTGTGAGTTTGGCTTTATGTGGTGGTTATCGGGGAAATCAAACCCCAGTCATCAGGCTTTGCAAGCCAGAGCCTTTAACCACAGAGCCATCTTTCCAGCGTCCAAACAGCTTTCTTGATGGTATAGAATTTGGAGAGTGTGGTTGCCTGTGGTGGCAGAAGAGCTGAGCATAGAGGCCGGCCTTTGGCCTTTTGCTTTTGGTGAATTAAAAACCAAACAAAATCAAGCATCCCAGAATTGACTGAGCTGAGACGTGCATGCTCTGCAGTCTATCTTATTTTGAGATTTAAGGAAATTTTCCTGACTTCTTCAGCATTATAAGTATTTCCACTGCTTATTTTCAGGGCTAAGCAATGGTTGACTTTTGGTTGGGTTGTGTGATGAAATCTGTTTAAAGCCAACCCCCAAAGAAAATTTTTACAAAGGCCTTTTTGATGAATAATCAAAAATATATTTAGTAAATATGTAAAAAATAAAAAGTTATGCAACTTTTTGAAAAACAAATGAAGCGTTACATTGACAGAAAGCTGGGGAGACAGCTCAGACAGGCAATAGCTTGCTATGCAAGCATGAGGACCTGAATTTATTCCAGAACTCCTGTAAAAATGGTGGCCCAGGCACACCCTTGTAGTCCTTGGGATGGGCCAGTGGAATCTGGCCAGCCAGTCAAGTGTATTTGGTAAGCTCCAAGCCTAGGAGAGACCCAGTTTCACAGAAGAAAATGGAGAATGGCATTACTAAGGAATGTTACTTAAGGTTGTCCTCTGGTCTACTCATGCGTGCACCTGCACCTGCGTACACACACATTAAAATTAAGTAATTAGGTCTGGGGAGATGGTTACATGGTTCAAGGTAAAGCCTGCCGAGCCTGTGCTCACATAAACCAGATACACAACATGGTGCATGCGTCTGAAGTTCATTTGTTTTCAAAGGCATGAGGCCCTGCCCAAACCCATACTCACACTTGGCCTCTTTTTCTCAAATAAGTAAATATTTTTTTATTAAATAAAATTCAAAAGATTATATTAATGTTACTATTATAAATATTTATGAAATTCAGACGAGTGCCAAGTATATGAAAATAGTCATAATTCGTGGTATCTTGTGCCTTGTCTATTGTTTTACCCATACTTTAAAATTTTTTAAAAACTGGGAGCATCATATAAAATGTTTCTATAAGCTGGGGCTGGAGAGATGGCTCAGCGGTTAAGATGCTTGCCTGCAAAGCCTAAAGACTCATGTTCTGTTCCCCAGTACCCACGGAAAGCCAGATGCACACACAAAGTGGTGCATGCCTCTGGAGTTTATTTGCAGTGGTTAGAGGACCTGACAGGCCCATTCTTTCTGTGTATCTCTCTATCTCTATCACTATCTGTTTGCAAATAAATAGAAAAATGTTTCAGTAAACTGATTTTTTTTATTTCATGTCAGTAATATTTTAAAATTGTTATAAATATTGCTACAACATCTATTTGATTCCATGTAGCATGAAGTTGGTTGTTCTGGATGCTTCCGCAGGTTTTGATGATGAAGCTGTGACTAATGGAGAAGTCATTGCTGGTTGTCATATGACCTTGGAGGTCACTGATGTCATCAGCCTTGTCTGAGGGTTCCCTCAGGTTAGCAGACAGCTGTGGATGATGAGAGCAAGAAGTGATTATAGAAAGCAGTATGTCCCAGAGCACTGAGTGTGGCCAGTGTCTGGCATGGCGACTCTTTTACAATACAATTCTGAAGTTTAAGCTGCTGGGGAATTTTGTGGTGTTTTTTGGCCAAGTTTTAGAACTAGGTCATGAAGGGTCTTTTAACAATGGAGAGCATTTTCACTCAATTAATTAGATGAAAACAAAGGCAGTCCCGTAATGGTTTTACTAGCAGGAGGCTTGGATTGGATTTCAGGCCCCCAGGTCAGCTGGACATAGGCTGGTGGCTGAGGTTACAAGCCTCTGTGGCCACCTTTCTGGTCAACTTAATAATAGATTTGAGCAGAGGACAAAGAGGAGAAGGTAACCCCAGAGAAGTGTCCAGAAGAAATGCTGGGAATGTATCATCAAACCTCCCCAAGGTTTTGCTCTTCTCCTATGCTTTACAAAGGAGCTACCATCAGAGCCTGTCAATCAGATGGTTCCTATGCCTCCATGTTCTCTGGGTTTAGCAGGCTGGAATTCCTTAGCTTGAAGTCCTTAACAAGCATATCTTTTTTTAAAAAAATATTTTATTTATTCATTTTTCAAGGGTAGGAGAGAGAGAGAGAGAGAGAGAGAGAGAGAGAGAGAGAGAGAGAGAGAGAGAGAGAGAGAATGAGAATGTACCAGGGCCACCACCTTGTGGGTCTGGCTTATGTGGGTCCTGGGGAATTGAACCCAGGGCCTTAGGCACTGGAGGCAAGTGCCTTAACCTCTGAGCCATCTCTCCAGCCCAACAAGCATATCCTGTAGCACCGCTTTTATTTTTTGTTCCTGTTGCACATAACAGAATCTCATTATGTAATTGGGTGTTAAATGTTAAAAAGTTAATTTGTTCTGCATTCCATTAAAATTGCACAGTTTCCCCTGTGCATTGGTTCTTACATCTTGTTTAAAGCCTATAATTTGAGCTCATACCTTGGTAAAGTCTGAAGTAACCTTTTGCCCTTGCTAACTTAATTTATCTTCACACTCACATTGGGCTAGCTATGTGCTAGGCAAGGAAAAGATCTGCCACTTAAAAAGAAAAATGTGGACTTGATGCTTTAATTAAAAATACATACCAATAATGAAATAAAGTATACCTTTTTGAGGAAAATAGATTTAAAAGTGTTGTTTTTTTTCTTTCTTTTTGAAATAACTAGCACCTGATTAAGTAGTTGATGGAAATAGTGTGTTTAAAAGTATTAAACCATTTTCTTTTTAAATGTAATGATTTTCTAATTAAATTCATTGTCACCTTATGTAAATATACTTAGAGGTTACAAAAATATGAGAGAAATAATGGTAATGTGGCAAAAATATTTTCCATATTTTATTCACTAATGTAAAAAGAAGTTACTGTTTTGTAAACTTATGGCAAATAATCAATAACTTTAGGAAATGAAACTTCCTGAAGCACACTAAATACCATGCTAATAATTGGAGCTGTGTTTAGTTTATTTTTATTTGAAAACCAGTTTTCTGGTTAAACATCTTCAAGTTCCCTGAGAATATTCCTGATATTTCATGTATTATTCTTAGTACCAGAGACTTTCCAACATGTGAAGCCCCTCATAGGTTCACTTAGGCTAGTTTAGCTGGAATATTTATATCCTGCTGTTAATCTCAGAAAAGAAAATAGAAGGGCAGGTGGAAGTGCCAGGATACTTGAGAAGAATGGATGCTTTTCAGTGTGAAGAATTTTTAGAAATTAAGTTTTGTTACCCTAACTAATGGAATAGGAAGAATCCTCCAATATTCAAATACCTGTCCAAAGTGCTCCAATGTCAGCTGAGGCAATGCTATGGGCTTAGCAGAGATTTGGATCAGAAGACCTGTTTCATGTCGTCTCCCCTGCTGCCTGTGTGGCCTTGGGAAGGTGCTGCTGCTCTCTGAGCATGGGTTTCCTCCTCCGTGGAATGGGACACTGAGTGAGTCTGAGAAATTAGGAAATGTAAGCACTTCATGAGTGTGGACTGTTCGTTTGGGCAGGTTGGCCTCTCCTCCAGTCCACACAAGCGCCTGGTAGAAAGGTGTTCAGGCAGAAAACCAGCCCCGGAAGGTTTGGGTCATGGTTTGTCCTTGTTGCTGGCCCAGCACTGGACACAAGGTGGCGCTAGTCGGTGGTTGGCGTCTTTGAATCTAGGTGAAGGATGTGGGTGGGGATCCTGGCAGCTTCTGCTCACCCCTCCCACTCTAGGCTGAGGCACCAGAGAACCCTTCCGAGAGGGAGACACTGCCTAGGAGGCGGTTGCTTTTTCTTGTTGCAAAAGAAATTTCCATGGAAAGTTTCCCTGGGAAGCCTCTGAGAGATTTATGCAGATTCTAAAGTGAAAAGGAGTCATTCCAGACTTTTCTTTCCAGGAACTGAGGCCAAAACATAATTTTTTAGCAGGTATTAGTAAAAATTGAGAAGCATTTTGTATATGCTGGGGCTCTTGCCAACATCTTTGTTTGCAACTCCCCAGCCTGCCCTCGCTGGCCTTGTCAAACAAGCTGGCCGTGACTCTTCCCCTCATCCGTATTACCTCCGCTTCTCCAGACACCCTTGTGGAATTTGAAGCCAACACCAACTGATTGTTTTTCACGGAAAGCTTTGTGCAGAACATGCGTCTTCAAGAAGTAAAAGCCGATAAGTAAAAGCAGATAGGCAACCCAGGTGTAAGTCATGCGGCTTCCCCTCAGCAAACTGTACACCAACCTTCGTTAATACAGTGAGGGTCAACAAAACATGCAACCAGTGATTCTCTCCCGAGTCCCGAACAGGAGTGAAGTGAGTCTTCGGGAAAATTGTTTAGAAGAGACGAGAAAACAACAAACCAGCCAACCAGCTTTGAGGATGTTATTAAGACATAACATTTAAAAATGCTTCCTGTACCATGTCATCAATATATGCAGGTACAGCCTTTTATCAATATGTGGGTGTGATGATGCTCCCTGTGTGTTGGGTAAACTCAATGCCTTTTCTTAGGTAAAGTACTCCTAATTGCTCTTGGAAATATGTAAACCTCCATGGGAACATTTTGTCCAGATGTAGCTGAGATCTCGGCATGCTTCACTGAGGATTTTATACAGATCAGGAAGTGGTCCAGCAGAGTGCAGCAAAAGCCAGTAGTTGCAAAACATGTTCCACTGCAATGTGGACACATAGAAGAATTTCAGATTCAAACGATGCTGGGAACCAGCAGCAGAGACCTGGGCCCCGCTCCTATGTGCCCGTGCCCCTTCCTCCCAGGCTCACAAGAGGAAGCTTCTCTAGTGTAACACACAACAATCGGTGTGGTAGACTTGCTTTGTTTTCAGTACAGCTTTTCTAAAGTATGTAAGTACTTTATTCCTATCTGAAACTATAGATGGGAATAGAGAGAAGGAAATAAAAATTACCCAAATACCACTATTCATAAAGAAATGCTAGTTTAAGTTCTATCTTGTGAATGCATGGCAGTATGCATAAAGTATAGGATCACAAGTGCTTTGAAATGGGACCGTAGGGCACATTGTTGCTGGGAGTATTGTATGCAAATACAGATCGTGTATGAGGTTATTGTGACATAGGTTTGATAAATGCAGGTTCTTAATGTTTGTAAGATACGCTTTTGCCTTGAAAAATAAGTGTGTCCTGCTTCACAGCAGCATGTAAGTAACTCATTTCACTTTGTGAATAAATATTATTCTCCTTCAGGGCACTGTATATTTGAGAGTCCCACCAGGAATAAATATTTACTGCTGCAGACTAGCTGACTTTTTCTTTCTGCTGCTTCTTGAAGAAGCTTCTCTTTCTAGCTCTTAGCCCAGGGTTTTGTTTTTTTTTTAAAGAGAGAGTGATTTTCATTACATAGTGATGATACTTAAAATATGCTTGGCATTAAAATTATGCTGGTTAAATAAGAAAATAGAGGTTCAGTTTTTCTTTCCATTTATTAAAATTCTTTTAATTTTCTTGCTTAAGTTTCTGCCGTAGAAGAAAATAAGCCATATTTATAATATAATAGGTTATGAAATGAAGCATAAATTATTATATTTGGCTTTCAACAAAGACAAAAGAGCTGATCCAGAGAAACAGTACTATAGACTTTGCTTTTTAATATTTATTTACTTATATACTGATTTAAGAGAGATAGAAAAGAGGGGGAGAGAGAGAGAGAGCATGAGAGAAAGCGCACCAGCAAGAACACCAGGGCCTCCTGCCACATGAACTCCAGACACATGCACCACTTTGTGCATCTGTCTTTAAGCAGCTACTGGGAAGTCAGTCCCAGGCCATCAAGCTTTGTGAGCAAGTACCTTGAACCACTGAGCTGTCTGTCTAGATCTGAGTTTTCTAAAAACAAAAATGTAACAATAGTTACTATTTAATTTGCATATTAGCATACTAATTTGAACTATGTCTGATACCAGTGGCCGTGAAGGAATCCTGAGTAATTAGGATGACCAAATTGATAACTCTCTTATTTAGAAATGCCACTTTCCACAGGCTAGGACAGTGGTTACAGCTAATGCCTGGAACAGCACTTTCTGAAACAAAGTGAGAAGGCCTGACCAGGGTTAGAGAAATTACAGAAGTTCCAAGGGGCTGAGGCCTGCTTGTTTGTTTGTTATGTGTGGCCAGGTGTGGTGGCACATGACTTTAATCCCAGCACTCAAGAGGCAGAGGTAGGAAGATCACCACTGTGAGTTGGAGGCCACCCTGAGACTACATAGTGAATTACAGGTCAGCGCTAGAATGAGACCCTACCTTGAAAAACCAAAAAGAAAAAAACGAAATAAAACAAACAAACAAACAAAAAAACATGTGTGTATTGTTTGCCATAGCAGGGATCATGGACTTCTGCTGTTGGGAGCAAGAGCAAAGAGCAACCTTGGCCTGTAGGAACTTGTGTGTGTGTGTGTGTGTGTGTGTGTGTGTGTGTGTGTGTGTGTGTGTGTGTGTGTGTGTTTGTGTGTTTCTGGGGTGTTGGAGTGGATAAGAGCCTCCTTGGCCTCTAGAGACAGTGTATGTGTGTGGGGGGGCGGGGGGTAAGGTGGGGCACAAGCCCTCTTGGCCTGCGGAAACAAAGTGCGTGACGAGACCAATATTAGTTTCTGTCTGTGCTCAAAGATGAAATCATTTAGGACTTATGTCAGCTTCCCTCAGAAACATGTGACCAGGGTAAGCTGCCACTAGGGTGAAGCCATGATCTGATCCAAGTGGAAGATGCACTTGCTGAAAGGTGGGAAAACAGGGTTGTGGGTAGGAGGCAGTAAAGGGCCCTAATAGGAGGCAAGGCAGCATTTAGGGACTTTAGAATGAACTTCTTGACTTGGCATAAGACACAGCTTGGGGTTTTCTGCTATCAAATGGCCTTTTTTATTCAACTGTAACTAGCAACAGTGTTTAGTGATGATGCTGATTTTCTCATTTTGTAGGTGAAGCACAATTACCTCATACATGTAGATAACTTCATTTTTGAAAATTCTTTATTTCCAGTTCTGTAATTGAAGAATAAGTTTTAAAAGAGATATATGGGGACACATAGGAAAACTTGGCTTTCATTTAAAAAGTATAGAGAAACAACTGTTGTCTACTATAAACGGGGAGCTCTTTCTTTCCACAGGGCAGGCCTTTGCTGCTAGTCTAGTTATTTCCTTAGCAGTTCCAATGTTTGCCTTAGGTTCATTCTAGTGAGCAGCAGGAACATTACACGTTCCCCAGCCCACCCTGGGTCAGTCTAGAGAAGAGCATCAACACTACAGGTTCCCCAGCTGTGATGGTTAGGTTTTGTTGTCAACTTGATCTTTTTAATTATCTTGGGTGGGTCTCTGAGGATGTTCACAGGAAGGCAGCCTCTCTGCAAGTGTAAAGAAGCTCAAAGAAGCTGGAAGTAAACATCCTTTCCTGTGTGGGCCATGCAGGAAGGAAAATTCCAGATACTCAGGAAGCCATTAAGTTAAGTCTGGGATAGGCTTGCAAGACCCCACCCTAGGCCTATATAAAGGAGAAGAAAATCTCTCTTTGCTCCTCTGGCCTGTTCCCTGTTCTCTGTGTGTGTGTGGTATAGGTGATGGGTTTTTCTCTCTTGTCGGACCTGTGAAAGAGGGTCAGCCTCTTTCGCTGTTACAGAACTTCCCCTCAATCTATAGTTTCAATAAATACTTTCCTCCCCTAAAATGTGCCTGGTTTGAAGATTCATCCCAGTGGCTTGTGGCTGAGTATGACATCAGCCCCACCTCGACTTAGGTGTATTTCAATGGTCAAGAGTTATATTTTTCACAATGTTCTTTGCTGATTCTAAAGCAAGGTGCAGAAACATGCTGGTAACTTTCTTCCATGTAACTTGAAAATTACACCAAGCAGAAAATTTCTCAGAACTAATTTTTTTAAAAAAAGTTTGCAGTATCAGAAAAGGGTATGTAAAAACATATATAAATGCTACATATGATTCATTTTTAAATGGGGTTTCTAACACAGTTTCATAGAAAATTTCCTGGCTTTCAGCACACCTTCAACAAATCTGTTTACTCCTCCTTTTCTTTTCATTCTCGTTTTTGGTCATACGACAGTGTGTTTGAATTTTTGGAAATATAATTGTACTTCCTTCATTGTAATTTTTAAAAGGTTTAAATTGTCATGGTAATACTTAGAAGTTCCATTGTATAACTTGACTCGAGACCTTATAACCTTGAGAGCAACAGGTGTCCATGTGAGTATTGACCACACTCTTGGCAAAAAAATAAAAATAGTAAGAGTTCTTAGACATAAGTAAACATTTTATATGTTCATTGGTCATTCCTCTAAGCTTTGAAATGAAGAGGAAATGGCTCCATTCTAGTTTTCATCCAGGAAAATGAATGATCAGGAAAAGCACATATCTAGGGCATCTGCTGTATGGTAAACACACAAAAAATTACTTCATTATTTGATGGCCAGTCCATCTGGTTACTGATGCTCTATTCCCTTTCCTCTCTCATAGCTTACAGACTGCTTATTAGTCCAACTGTTACTTTTCTACCTAGCTCTCACTTTACCTAGTTTACCTAGTTGGTTGATCAAACAGCTCTACTTCTGAGAGAGTCTGGGCAGCTGCCCAGTCCCTTCCTGAGTGTAAGTTCAGTTTTCCTGCATGGCCTGTCCTCCTTGCAAGTCTGAGAAACTAAGGCACTGGTGGAAAGGGGATCGAAGACATGAAAGATTAGGGAATCTCTTTTGGGAAGCAGATAAGCTAACTTGACCTATTCTTCTCTTGAAAACACTAAATGAGCCTCAAGGGTTTATTTTAGTGTTAAGCTTCTGATAACTAAGCCTGTGTCTTCTGTCACTTGCTTAAGATTCAGCTTGACCTTTCTGTGACTGCCTGCTCAGGGAGAAACACTGAGGAAAGAGCAAACATAGGAACTTTGAATTAATTGTAAGCAAATGTGGACCTAATTTTTTATATTAGATGAAAGCGAAAAGGAAGTCTCCTTTTGCGTAACATTTATCAAGTTTAGACTAAAGTAAATCAGAGATTCAGAAGGTCCATTTTGTGGAGTAAAGCCTTGGCATGAACAGAATGGAAACATGGCATGTGGGAAAATGTACTGAGGAGAATTCAAGAAGGAAACAGCACTAGTCATGACCTGATGTCACTGCAGCCACACCAGCTCACTTCCAATGGGATCTAGTGTCCTAACAAAGAGGGTTCTGTGAAAGCATCATGATAAAATGGCTAATACTTATAATAGCTCCTATTTTTGAGCACTTTCTGTGTGCCAGGCAGTGCTAAGTATGTTACCTACCTTTTCTCAATTATTTTAAAAGGTCGTGGTATGCAGACAGACTGTCTTTCAACAATTTAATACTTTAAAGAAGCATTTCTTTATGTAAACACTTCTTTGTGGAATTTGGATTCTAGAAAATAAGTGGGAAAATATTAGTTAGCCTTATACAAGGGAGATGGTGGGGCATGTGATATAAAATCTCCCCAGATTTCCCAAACTAAACAATATTCTCATGGGAGATCTTAATAGGTGTTCTGTGAGAAATGGGTTTGAAACACTGCATTATGTGTACTGTTGGAGGGTCAGGAAAGTCACACTGACTGTTAAAGGCTTAGTGAAGTTCTTTTCTAAAGAAACTAAAAAAAAATCCTTGCCTACTACTTTTCTAATTTCATAATAGCTCGCTCTCCTTTTCTTCTTCCCCCTCCCTCTGGCCCTCCCTCCTGTTTCTCTAGTGGAGAACACCAGATACTGTGGAGGCACCTGGAGGCATTCTGATGGGTCTTCAGTTGTTCCCATGCATAGAGTGAGCAGAGTCACCAGTGGTCTCTATTGTAGAGTCTAGACTATCTTTTCCAGGGACTTTTTTTACAAATGGCCTTGGATGATAGAGATAGTAACTCCCTACAAGAATAGAGCATAGATCATATAATGTATCTTGAAGATAACATTGTTCCTCCAGTTCATAGTTGAGATTTTCTGACAACTAGAAAAGGACCTCTTGTTCTGTCTCATCTGTGGGTCTTAATTTTTAATATTTCTCTATGCAATTAGGGGAAGTGAGAGTGGGTATAGCCTATAAAGCTAAATAGGAGAACACGAAATGGGAAAATGGAAGCAAGAGGTATCGAGAAAGTGTGGAGTGAGCCAAAGGACTCTTGTAACATGAAAGTGGAAGGTAGGCTACGGTGGGGAGAGGGTGTGGAGCAGGAAAGAGGGAGGGAGGGAAACAAAACCATTTGTTTGAAAAACTCCATTCAGAAACACAATTCCTCGTGTGCTAATAATTTCTTTCATATAAAAAAGGAAATAATCATGTTCCCGAGTGCAAAGCTACTGGCACAACCCTGAGTTTTTAGGGAGCACCTTGCCCTTGTCAGATGCCCTGTGGGAGCTAGCACAGACAACCAACTGCTGTTACCCGAACAATTCTAACCTCCTTGCCTCTGGCCCAGGTGGCTTGACTCTTCCATGAATGTCAGATGAGCCTGCTAGCGTGCAGATAGCATCTGACTATAGGTCCTTCCCAGTTCTTACCAGTTCAGAGAATACTGAAACATGTATCATCTCTTCAGGTTGAATCTAACTACTTCTGAATGAGTAGAGTAGGGTGGGAGAAGGCTGGCTGACTGAGAAATGGTATGAAAACACAGGAAAAATAGTAGAGCTTTAACAACATGTACCTCCAAATTCATGCACCCTCCAAACATTCAGGTTTCTTCCTTTGAGCCAGTGAACCTCAGTTCCTATGGCTTTACTTTTACATTTTCCCCCTGACATCAGTTGTATTTTGCTGCTGTTCTTTCCTGCTGTAGAATTTCTTTTAATTATTCTTTAATTAGTAGTGAATCAATACTAAAACTTGTACAAGTTTAAGAAAAGTAAGGGAATATAGTTTTTTATATTTACAAAAATTAATAGGCACACTATAATTTTAATGTTTATTAATTAATTAGAATTATTAATGTTTATTAAGTTGTGATAATTTGATAGACCTATAAAATGTACAAAGGTGAAGTCATGGTAGTTAGCATTTCATCAAGACCAGTCAAAGAGCTAGGTTCAGAGACAAAAGGAAATGTTTAATCTTGGGTGTAAAACATTAATATTTTGGGGACTTATTTTCATTACCGTACAAAACTTTTATTGGCAGTTTCCATTTATATACACAGTGTATCCTGATCATAACCCCCTCCCAGTACCCTTCCCTGTCCCGCTTCCTCCATTCCCCTCTATTTAAGTCCCTCTTCTGTTAGATGTCTTCAATGTTTGGGGCCTTCATGCCATGCAGGTCTTGTGTAGGTACTATCACCCATTGAGAGGTCATGAATGCAACTGCTACTTAAATGTCGGAAAGACAGTATTGCAAAGCAGTCCTCATTTCCCTCAGCTCTGACATTCTCTCTGCTGCCTCTTCCATAATGGTCTCTGAGCCTTGGAGCTTATAATAGAGATGTCTCAGCGCTGAACACTCCTCTGTCACTTCTCAGCCCTTTAATGAGTCATCATTGTCCTCTGAAAAGAGAAGATTCTCTGACCAAAAGTGAGAGTGGCATTAACGTATGGGCACGAATATGGAGAGGGCAATTTGGTGAGCATACTGTATCCATTTATCCCATCAACAGCAGTAGCTTTCCTCTAGGGCTTATGGTCTCCTCAGTCATAGGCTTTTGATGAGGTTTTCAGTACCAGGCATGAATTTCCATCCATGGAGCCGGCCTCAAATCTAGTCAAAGAGCAGTTGGTTCCCCCATAACAGACATGCCACCATTGTGCCGTTGTTACATTTGACCTGGCTGTTCAACCATAAATCTTGCAGGGTCCACTGCTGGTTAAGATCATTGATGACTCTTCCACCCCAATAGGCTGCATAACTTTTTCCAGCATCGTGACAGTTAGTCATCAGGGAGAAGGCTTCCAGCTCAGCTCAAGGTTGGTTTCTCAGTGACCCATTGACCAAGCATGTGGTATCTTCAGGCACTGTGGTGTCTTCAGGCACTGTGGTCTTAACCATCTAACCGTGGTGGGCAACCAACTGCCTTGGCAATAACTTGTAATGTTTTGGGAGCATCACTGGAAGTTAACCCACTCAAGGCACAGAAATTGTTTTGTAACCTTTTATGGATTATGAGCACAGCATTATCCACTCTCCACAGGGTATTTCTGCCTAAACTCTCTTTTTTATTATTTTTAATATATTATTATTTATTTACAAATGTGAGATAGAAAAAAACATGAACACACAAGACCTGCACTTGAACTCCAGATGCATGCACCAGATCGTGCAACTGGCTTTATGTGGGTACTGGGGAATCAAACCCAGGCTGGCAGGCTTTGCAAGCAAGTGCCTGTAACCACTAAGCTACTTTCCCAGCTCTCCATTTAAAAAATATATATTTTAACTAGTAATGTTTCCATGTGGCTTATTCATAACATCTTTAATTTTGATTCAAAGTAATTCGTTTCCTCTTCCCTCTTCCTCTAACTTAATTTATTTTACTCCCAGTGGGAACATGTAATTTTGAGCTTGAATAGCATATCTGGCACTCTGCTAGATAACTTTTAGGTCCTTAAAAAAATAGTCATCCAAAGCTGGGTGTGGTGGTACACACCTTTAGTCCCAGCACTCGGGAGGCAGAGGTAGGAGGATTGTCATGAGTTCAAGGCCAGCTTCTCTGAGACTACATAGTGAGTTCCAGGTCAGCCTGGAACAACAACAAGAAATCATTCTATCATATATTTTTCATTTTTATTATAACTTCTATGGACACATTATGAATTAGTACCATTATTTCCTCCTCCTGCCCCCATTCCACTGAAGGCCCTCCTCAGTGGGATTGCTGGAATCATCATGGGCTTGTGGGCTATGAGTTGTGAGAGCAGTGTCAGTCAGTGTGGGTGTAGGCAGTGCCTCTGGATATTCCCTTCCATCCTGTGGTTCTTACAGTTTTCCTGCCCCCTCTTCCACAAACTTCCCTGAGTCTTGCTGGGTGTGTATTTAGTCTTTTTTAGTGTTGAGCTCTCAGCAACTGTTAGATTTCCTCTATGGTGCGTTTTGAGTATTCTCTGTGTCCATCACCATCACCCTGGTGCAGGTTGCTAGGCTACGTCTTTGTAGCCTCTGAATTTCTGCTTGCATAGGTTCTGATTATTCTAAGTATCTGACACCATCACCCTGGGGCTGGTTGTCAGGCTAGCAGTAAGGGCAGTATTCATGATGTTGCTTCCTCTGCAATTTCTCCCGGGCCCTGGAAGATGTGGTAGAGGTGGCAAGTCTCATAGTGGGCAGTCAGCTGTCTTCTTGTCTTATCAATGGATCTAAGCTCTCCTTCAGTTTCTGTCATCTATAAAATAAAACAGATTCTTCAAACAAGCATGAGAGCAATTTGTGTTAAAGGGATTATGCAAAGTTGTTCAGGAGATTTTTGGTGTACCAGCCCACTTTTTCCTGACCATGGGATTCTGACTTGATTTTCATTACCAGATGTAAGTTCCATCCCACTGAGCAGGTCTCCTGTCCAATCAGAGAACAATTGGTTACCTGTAGAGGCTACATGCCACTATTGCACAAGTGTGTACTTATTGTCTAACTGGTGGATTTTGTAGTCTGTTGGTGACTGTTGTAATCTGGCAGCTCCAATAGGACTCCAGTATTTTGAGGTCTAGCAGGGAGGGAGCTAGTTTCCCTTTCAGTACCAGCATGGTATTTGAATGTCCTGTGACCTCAGCCTGCGGTGTCTTCAACAATGGGATCTTACCTTTTAGCTCTGTCAAGTAATCCAGTGTTTTGACAATGGTCTATATTGTTTTTGGACCTCATTCTATATTGTTTTTGGGATCTCATGGGTCTCCCTGAACAACAGCTCACTGTGGAGGTAACCCAAATCTAGCCAGGGTCCATGGTTATAAGGTAAAGCCCTTTCCACCTTCTGTTCAAACTTCCCCTTCTCCCCTTTTATTGGCAGTTATAGCTTGTACAATGCTTGTCAGAATCATGGTTTCCATGGAACTGATTCTTAACACTGTCTTAATTTTTGTGTAATTGTCTCCCCACCCTCTCCCTCCAGTCCCTTCCTACCCCTGACATTCCAACTCTTCCCCCAACCCATCCGGAAACCCTTCCTCTCTTTCAACCCTACTTCTTCTCTTTCCTGGTCTCACTCTAGTTTTGTGCCCATAGTCCTGGTGTTAACTCCCAGTTATCCTGCTGTCAACTGCATGCATCTCCACCTGAAGCCAGTTAGGAAGCTCATATGAGAGTCACTCATGATTTGTTTGTTTGTTTTTGAGGTAGGGTCTTGCTCTAGACCAGGCTGACCTGGACTTTACTATGTAGTCTCAGGGTGGCTTTGAACTCACTTCGATCCTCATACTTCTGGTTCCCAAGTGCTGGGACTAAAGGTGTTTGGCACCACACCCATTTTATGATTTTTATTTTACTAGTCTTGAGTTAGTATGAAGAAGCTCATGCTCTGTGAGATGGTGTTACAGTTACCTTCTCATTGCTGAGACAAAGCCTCTGACCAAGAGCAGCTGATGGAAGGAAAGGATTTATTTTCACTTTCAGTCTTGAGGGGAGGCTCCATGATGCCAGGGGAAAGGATGGCATGTGCAGAGGCTGGACATCACCTCTGACATGATAGGTGGCAAACTAACAGAAGAGTGAGCCAGACTCTAGCAAAAAGGGGAGCTGGTAATAGCACCCACAAGCCTGACCCCAGCATCCTCCAGCAAAGCTCCATTACCAATTGCCACCAGCTGGGGACACAGGATTCACAACACACTCTGCTCCATACCTCCGTAAACTGAGGACTATCTGTGATGTGAAATACAATACATTCATGATTTTTTAAAATTCCAGTACTGTTTAAACATCCCTGTAGTCCAAGGTCCCTTAATTATGAGCTATAAAACAAAAAACATAATTGCCAGAGTAAACATTCCCAATGCAAAAGATGGCATTTCAAGGAAAGATTGAACCAATGCAAGATCTAAAGCAAACAGGTCAAATATCAAATCCCGTTGTTCCGAGTCTGACATCTGAATCAATGACAAATCTCTGGGGCTCCAATTCTGCCCCTCCAGCTGGGCTGAGAGGTGGATAGATATGGAGTCCCTGGTCTCTGTGAGGTGGACAGACATGGAGAATCCAGAGCTCTGGGAGGTGGATTGATGATAACTCCTTGTAAAGTGCTTCCTAAGTAACCACTTCTGTGCTCGGGTAGAGTTCTTACTTAATCTTCATAATGACCCTGGCAGTCACTGTGATGATTAATATGGTTATCAACTTGGCAGGGTTTAGAATTACCATGGAAACAGATCTGTGGCCACATCTACTAAGCATTTTCTAGATTTGGTTAATCCTGTTAGTCCAGGAGGGCCTGGACTGCATAGAAGGAAATGAGGTGAGTGTCAGTGTTCATTTCTCTCTGCTTCCTGCTTTGAAACAATGTGATGAGCTTCCTCATATTTCTGCTGCCTGAGGTCTTTGTTGTGATGGACATACCCCATGTACTATAAGACAAACCCCCCCTTTTTTTTCTTTTTTGCTCAAGTTTCTATTAAAAGGCACTTTATCACAGCAGTAAGAGAGTAACTGATGAACTGTTATCATCTGTGGTTTATGCCCCTTGAAACCAGGGATCAGGGAGTAAGACATCTCCCCAAGAACACATTCTTGGCACAACTATGATCTGAGTACAGATACCTGCTGTTGGACATTAACTATTGGCTCTGCTACTGAGGGCACGGAGAGCTAAGGGTTAACAACAGTGTGTAACCCCGGTAACTCGGTAGGCGTTTTCCAGCTCCACCTACCCTAGCTCCCACCCCCATGGGCTGGCCACGGAAACCAGCATCCCCCATCTCAGCAGGACTGGCATTGAGCAAAACTTCCTTGTACCCATCCCCACGGACAGACCGCCACTCTTAGCCCTCAAATGAGGTATTCCCAGGTTGTCCCCACCCACCTGTCCCACCCACCTATCCCTGTGCAGGCTGCCAACTCCCCACCCCCATCAACCAATCACCTTTTCCCTTCCCATTTCCCATGCCCCAGACCCCCTTTTTCCCTAGATAGTGTAGGTCCCCCAATAGAATAAAGAACCACGTGGATATACAATACACATCTGCTCACCTCTGTGTCCCGCAGATCCCCCCAGCTCTGTGGGCCCCTGCCCTGAGACAGCTGACCCGCAGACAGCGGACAGCTCGGCTCCCGGCTCCCAGTTCTCGCTGCTTCTCTCTTTTCCCTCGAGGCAGCCGTGCAGGAGAGAACCACAACCTGCATGTGACCTCAGTATCAGATTCCTTCCATTGTCAATCGCAAATTAAAATTTTATGCTGGGCTTGGTGGAACACACCTTTAATGCCAGCACTTGAGTGGCCAAGGTAGGAGGATCGCCATGAGTTCCAGGCTAGCTTGAAGATTACATAGCTTGGGTTAGAGTGAGCCTGTGCCTCAAAAATAAATAAATAAATAAATAAATAAATAAATAAATAAATAAATAAATAAAAGCAAACAAAACAAAGCAAAATTATGAAGGTAATGATTCTGTTTGGGTTGCATTTATGGTAACCTTTTAGTTATAGTCTGCAGGGAGCCGGGACGATCGCCATTACAAGATGGCGCCCACTTCCTTGCAGCTAAGTGGTGAACAACTCCATATTAGGCAATGCTTTGGTGAGAGACGCGCCTCTGGCTTTGCGCATGCGCGGATTATGTATTGGTCCCTAGCCAATCCCGTGGCGCCTGGTGATGGCAAGCTGGTGTCAGCCAATCATGGGGCGACCCGTGTCCCTGCTCCCTTTATAAGCAACTGACTCCTAGTGCTCGGGGCCCCTCGCTTCCTGCTCTCCCCTCAATCAAAAGGCTCTCCAATAAAGTGTGATTTGAGAAGAATCCTCGAGTGGTGGTTGTTCTTCCTCGCTGGTCGAGGAGCTCACCGCAACTGGTGCCGAAACCCGGGAAACTCGGACACCGAGCGAGGGGCCGAAGAGGATTCAGAACTCAACACACGGAGAGGAGACGTCGAACCAAGAAACACCACATTGGGTCCCAAGCCGGCTGACAAGAGTGGTCAAGGTGGATCAAGAGGAGGATCGGAAAGATGGCTGTGGCAGCGCTGACCCTC
>PVHP010013098.1:0-36104 GCA_004024765.1 Zapus hudsonius | reverse complement strand
TCCCCATATTTTTGATGACCAGTTGAGTTCATGGATGCACAACTCATGAATATGGAAAGCCAAGTGTGTATTGGGCCTATGATGAAAAAAATGAAAGAAAAATAAGATTAGAATTAGATAATCCTATTGAAGAGTAGACTAAAGCATTTTCATGCCTGCTTAAATTGAGTGGAAACCTAGTTGCTGGAACAGGTTCATTAAATTAAGCTCCAGATGGTTCAAAAGTGCACTGTGGTTAGAGAAACACTGGTATTTAGGCCTGCCTTTACATTTAGGTTTGTAACTGCTTGTATGACTTGGGCTTTTTTTTTTTCTCCCCCTTTTTTGAGGTAGGGTCCCACTCTAGCCCAGTCTGATCTGGAACCCTCAAACTCACAGTGACCCTCCTACCTCTGCCTCCCAAGTGCTGGGATTAAAGGCATTCACCACCACACCTGGCTTGTATGACTTTGAACAGTAATTCAACATTTACAGACTTCATCAGTAAAAGGTTGCAACATAAGTAGAAAACATAATTTAACTTGATTTTAATCAATACTTGATTTCCTGGTTCGAGGCGGGAGATACCATTTATGAGGTAACTGATGATTCTTGATATAACTCTTAAAATTCTTCTTTTACTCATGAATGGCAACTCTTTGCCTATCATGGCCTAGGAAAATAATTATCTTCCATTAGATCTTTTTAAAAATCTTAATTTTTCTTTCTTACAAGTATACATAAAGGATGCATGTTCAGCTCTGTGTTTTTAACAGCTTTATTGTATTCATATGCTCTTAAGTTTTTAACTGATTTATGTTGGTGCTAGGTATCTAACCCAGGATGTTACATACACTTACTCTACACTGAACAACAATTGTTCAAAGTTAAAATCTTAATGAATTCTAATTAAAATTGTTCTCTAAACAGATATTAGATCTCACCATTTAACATGTTAGTGCACCATTAGTACTTATTTAAACTTCATTGACATCATTTTACACAATTTTTTTTTTAAGTTTGGTTTCTAGTCATGTAATAATATCACTTTGACAATGTGGGTCTCATCTCAGGCAGCAAGAATGTTTTGACCCATAGGAGAGATGACTATATTCTTATGTTAAGGAAAACCAGAACATTGCTTCCTGTTGTGTCTCTATCCCAGAGATGGTACCATAAAATCTACCTGGGCAGCCTTGATCTAGTCTATGGCTTAGCAGTCTAGAGGTTTATTTTGAAACCAGGGACTCAAGTAGTCCAAATTGGCTTTGAAACTGCTGAACCTCCTGACTGCATCCCCCAAATGCTGGGATGACAGACTTGCACCACCTCGCACAGCGAAAGTAGACGTATGAGGAACTAAATGTGGATCCTCAGTCCTCACATAAAATTGCCAGGTGCAGGCACACATGACTGTAATCCCAGCAGAGCTTGGAGGATCCCTGAGGCTTGCTATAGCCTGATTGATGAGCTCCAGGTTCAGTGATGGACCCCATCTCAAAAAGTACGGTGGAGAGTGATAGAGGACACCACACATGAACATGTTACATATTCCAAAACAAAAAAAGAAAAGAAAAATAAGCTTCTCTTGTCTAATAATATTTTAAATCGTATTTTCATAGTCATAAATTTCTAACATTTTTCAAATCATAAAATTTGTTTTAGGCCATCTAGTTACAAGAGAAAACTAGAAACATTGCAATTACTATGTTTTGGGAATTTGGTAACAAAAAATGTAAGATTTACTTAATATTTTAG
Organism: Zapus hudsonius; assembly: GCA_004024765.1. Taxonomy (NCBI): domain Eukaryota; kingdom Metazoa; phylum Chordata; class Mammalia; order Rodentia; family Dipodidae; genus Zapus; species Zapus hudsonius. Next base: position 34,367 of record PVHP010013098.1, on the reverse strand, counting down.
GTAGTGTATATAGAATAAGGAAAAGGCTGACTACCATGAATAATTAAACAAAAATAGACATAAGCTGTTAATTAACTCTTGTTCCACATTACAGCGACATAACTAATGCCAGCTATTTAGTATCATTATAATAAAATATCTATTTTGGAAACATTTACATAAGCCATTTTCATAATTTTTTTAAAGCGAATTGTATTCAAGTATTCCGAAAGGGTAATGAACCATCTTCCAAGTATATTGAAGATGAAATGAGTTTAGTGGATAGAGGCGCTGTGACCTTCTTGTTGCTTTACTTTCTGTGTTGTCAAACTTGGAGAAGAGGCTCTTTCTAGATTTTGTTGTAATACGCAGGCTCGGGTTTCTGTGCAAACTAGTGATTTATACTAGTGACATATTTCTTTGTTCTGCCTTTTAAATTTTTTATTAATTGTATATTGCAGTGTTTAAAAAGTTCTATGAAAGTTTTAAATCTAAATCTACTGATTGCACTTAAAGCAACGTCAACATTCAAATTCACTTATTTGCAAATTTTCATGGTTTCTTAGATGGTTTTAATGTAACAGTTTGTTTTATGTTGATAATTGTAATACAATATAAAAATTATTTTTGTCTTTGAAGGTCCTGATGAAGTTGTAGGGCCAGAAGGAATGGAAAAATTTTGTGAAGACATTGGTGTTGAACCTGAAAATGTATGTTATACTTCTAAGTAGAATGGAACATAAGTGGGTTATGGAATTTTTCAGAAATTTCTAAAAATTGATACTTTAATCATAGATGAAGATTATTTTTTCTTCATGTTTAATGTAAATTTTCATTTAGGCTATTTTTAATCCGTTTAAGTTGGGCAAGTATTCGTTTGTTACAAATAACATTTGTATTGGAGCAAGAGCATCCATCTTTATGAAAATTTAAAAGGCTTTGCTTTTAAGAAATTGACACATCTCAATTTCTTTGTACTTAATTCCAGAGGTGATACTGTCTATAGTTGAAGGTTGAAAATAGTCGTATAAAAATTCTCTCCTTGATTAATATCGCCATGATTACCTCTATGCTGACTTTTCCCCTATCCTTTATGTTCTGTTCTTTCCAGATTATTATGTTAGTTTTAGCGTGGAAATTGGAGGCTGAAAGCATGGGATTTTTTACCAAGGAAGAATGGTTAAAGGGAATGACTTCATTACAGTAAGAACATTTTTTAAAAAACAAATTTGATGGCCTATTGAAGATCTGGTTGATACTTTGTGCTTCATCATTTTCAGGAGTAAGGTTTCACCTTAAATTGGTTTGGTCTATAACATTGTGGGGATTGGCAAATTATATTGTGGTCTTGGCAAATGAAACCCCATTTTTTATATTCTTTTAGAAAAATAAGTACTGTCTAATTAAAGCATTGATTTTCTAAACTAGTAAGTTAGAAATCTGTCGTGAGTTATTCATAGGTTGTTTGAATCATAAAGGTCTTCCCACTCTGAATATGAAAGTCCTCTACTATAAGATTATAAGAGCTTGTTTATTGGACAGGCCCAAGTTCGAGGACCTCCTGTGAACACTATGAGATTTTTTTTTTTTTCCCCTCCAGTGAATGTCACAAAGGACAGAAGTGGGGAAAGCTATGTGATTTTCATGCAGTTTAAGCCACTTGATAGTTGTATACAATCCCTTAATAAGCCATTGTGGAATATTTCCATAAACATAGGATTACTTCATTAGAAAAATAATTTGGCTTTGCCTTTCTAGAGTAGAGTTTAATTTCAATAATTAGGAATTGTGTGGCTATTTCATGTTAACCTTTGTTCCTTTAGTAACATTCATGTTCTAAAATCTGAAAGCACTACTTTACACTCACTCACGGGTTCTGCATTGCTTGAGCTGGAGTCGAGAACCTCATACATGCTAGCCAGGTGTTCTGCCACTGACATAGTCCCAACTTCATTTTATAATAGATTTAAGGCAGAAACTGTGCGTTCTTAGCCATGTAGATTCCTATTGGGATTACAGTTTTATCAGCACATGTAAATTGTTAGTCTTATTTGCCTGTCTTTAATATTTTTTTTACAAGATTTGTATTTACATGGCAATTACATTTTTGTGTTTGGGTCTTCAGTGTCTATTGCTTGGTTTTCTCCTTTTTTAAACTGTGTGTGTGTGTGTGTGTGTGTGTGTGTGTGTGTTTGTCTTGAGACACAGTGAAGTTAAAAATATATTTACAGAGTTTACATTTTTGTGATAGAATTAGGATCTGGAATTCAAATTTCTTGATTTGAATTAGGATCTGGAATCCAAATTTCTTGATTACCAACCTACAGTACTTTCATTTTTTTATGTGTAGTTTTTTTTTCTAAAATAGAAGGCAATAATTAAACTTTATTGTATTTGCCACCAAGAGTGAATTGCATAATGCTAAATTAAATTTGAAATTCTTTAGGCTATTTTCCACAGTTTTTTAGAAAAGCAAAATAAACAAAAGGGATTAACAGTGAAGTTTTTATACAACTCAGTCTGTTTTATTCAAATTGTTAGGTATAACATAGCTTGTTAATTGTAAAATTATTTGACATGATAAGTGATTTTTTATATTACTACTTTTTAGAATATCCCATTTTCTAAGTACTTTTGTATTTTTAAGCCAAAATGTTCCTTATTTTTTTTGCATAGCTAATGTAATATAGAAACTGTGCGATTAAAATGTGTAAATATAAACATTTCTAATATTTATCTCTAATTAGTCTCTGATATTGAATACAAGAACAGAAATTGACTAGCCAATAAACATGGTACTTATTAATATTTATTTCCTATAGGAAGTTCACAGATCAACAACATAGAAATAATTAATGAGCCTTTTAAATTGCCCAAGAAGTTTTCTCTCATTTATCCCTGCCCATCTGCCTAGAGCAGTATACAGTTTTATACTGGGCTGCTTTCATGGCTATCTCTGCTTCAGATCATCCATAGGCCTCAGGTTGGGCATGCCTATGGGTGTAGAGCCTTGAAAATGTTTGGGTTCCCCCCCTCATGATTTAGATTGCTGTGTAAGTTCAAACTATCTTCCCTCCATTTTTAACCCCCAAAACTCCTTTGAAAAACTCACTAGGAAGAAGATAGTTTGTAATTGGAAATTTAAGCCGTGAATGACAAAGTATTTTGTATGTCTTAATTTTAAAATTGATAGCTGTTTGATTATTTTTGGTTTTACACAAAATAATCTATTCTTCATTTTTAGAATTTAATTTAACCTAAGAATCTGATGGTCTTAATCATCTTAAACTACTTACCAGTTGTTTGAATCAACTAATTTTAACCCTTAGAATACTTTACTAGTACTTCTGCTAACGAATTGAAAAAGTCCAAGTTAGAACACACACTGGTCAAGAATATAGTGAACTGCACTAATCGTGATTAATTATAAACCTATATTGTGTAAGGCTTTGTAGCTTTCAGAATACCTTTTTACAGTCTTTTGTCTTAAAACTGTCGACTCATGGCCTTTCCATTTTATGTGAAATAATTTGTTTGAATTTATAAATAATTGGAGTTAGATTGGCTAATTTGTAATTTTTTAGGGATGAAACTGTCATCTGTTTCAAATATTTTACTCCATTTTGTTTTCATCTTTAATGATACTGATTTTTTTCCACAAATTGGACTTAATTGTATAGAAAATATTAAGCATCTGTGATATGTACAGTGCTGTACCACTTACTGGTAATCACAGTAAGGCATAAAACACAGGTTTAGCTTTTTTAGTTACATTATATATAATAGAGCATGGAAGATATTATAGTACTTTAACCCTGAGTCTAGGTAGAATAGAACTGATGCTGAAGTCAAAGTTCAAAATACAGGGAAAGCCAAGGTGCTAGAAACATTAATAAAGCTCATAGACACGGAATTCTTATCAATGTGGCATTTGAACTTTACTAATAATTAGGGATTTATTAGTTGAGAATATGAGAAATGATTTTCCAAAAGAGATGTGAAGAAGGGTTGAAGGCGATTGGTAATCTCGTTATAATCAAGATAAGGTTGTGGTGATGATTTTAAAATTCTGGATAGATAAGATAATTCTTTCATTATTGTAGGACTTAGCTAAAGTGGAGGGAGTTTAAACTATATGTTACAGATCCTGAGAAACAATCATGTTTTTGAGCACAGATTTTAAAGTCACAGACTTGAGAATTTCATGAAAACTATGAAATCATTCTTTCAGAAGATTACGAATCTTGAGCTTCCTCCGTCTAAATTTGCTGGTTCCAGGGATGCTTGGAAGTTTTTGTTCTGCCATGTCATACTAGGATGGAGAACTTTTTAAAAAAAAAATATTTATTTTATTCATTTTCAAGCAGAGAGATAGAGAGTGAGAGAGAATGAATGCACCAGGGCCACCACCTTGCGAGTCTGGCTTATGTGGGTACTGGGGAATTGAACTTGGGGCCTTAGGCACTGGAGGCAAGTGCCTTAACTGCTGAGCCATCTCTCCAGCCCTAGGATGGAGAACTTTTCCTACATTTGGAGTTGGTGCAAGGTTAAAATGTCATCCTAGTGGGTGAAACTGTGAGCTTTTGTCCATTGAAGAGGGTTCTATTTGATATTAACAGTGAAATGCAGAGGATACCATCTGACCACAGTGGTGGCAACAGTGCCAGGAATAGTCAATTGCCTGCTTGAAGGGTAATATTGTATATTTTCTTGGCCTCATTTTGAATCCTGGATTGTGAAGATTAAAGGGAATGAGCTGGTTTGACTTCCTTCAAGAGACAGGAATGAGGAGCATTTACTCAATTTTTATGGTGGAACCAGGAAAGTAGAGTGATTAGTATGTAACAGTCATTGGAATTTGAGGCCCAAATACTGCTATTTGTATTCCTTCTTTCAACTCCTTTCCTGGGGCTATCCTGGCAGTTTGAAATGCTCTCCTCTATATTTCCAAATACATTTAGGGTTGGGCAGTATTTATCGAGTTGATAAACCTCATTTATAGAACATTCTTTGTTTTGTTTTCAAGGTATGGTCTCAATAGCCTAGGCTGACCTGTCACTCCACTCTGTAGTTCCAGCCATCCTCCTACTTCTGCCTCCTGAGTGCTGGGATTAAAGGTGTGTGTACCACCATGCCTGGCTTAGAGACAGTTTTAATTTAAAACTTTTTGACAAAATTCTTTGTTATATATCAGTGTGCAGTACCCTTACTACTTGGCATTTTACTCATTACGCATTAGATAGAGAACTTCCTGTCAATTTAACAAAAAACTATTTTGTTAGCAGAGAGCATGAGTGGTCGTGCCCAGGGTCTTTTGCCATTGCAGATGAACTCTAAATGTATGTGCCACTTAGTGCATCTGGCTCAGGCTTTGCAAGTATGAGCCTTTCACTGTTGAGCAATCTCCCTGGTTCTCCTTTTGTTTTAAAGTTATTCATGAAGTAGGAATTTGAAAGCCTCCCTTGATAATCAGAAATTGAACAATACCCTAAAAGTTAATTTTTAAATTCCTATGTTGAAATTAAAGCTAACGTTTTGTTCTGTCATTCTGAACACAATGTCATTGAATTATGCCAGGTTTCCAAACATAGCTACACTTCTATTTGGTAGTTATTTAAAACTTAAACGCTTGCTTTCTATGTCATGTTCTTTAAGTGTACATTACTTTATAACTTAGAGAAAATATTCTTTCTAAACTTTCTAAATTCTGAGGTAATTGGCCTTGTTTTGAGTTTATTTGGGGGTAAGGTTAAATAGAATTGTGAGATGCTAGTGACCATCTGGATATATTCACTGGTTTTGCTAGTTTTGTACACAGTGTATATGATGTTGGTAATAAACATGGAGTTTTATGCTCTTTTATTTATTGGGGGGTGGGGGTGGGAGCCTTTTGAGATAAGGTCTTGCTTTAGCCCTGAATGACCTAGAATTCACTATGTAATCTTCCACTCTGTAGTCCCATGCTGGTCTCGAACTCACAGTCATCCTTCTACTTCTGCCTCCCAAGTGCTGGGATTAAAGGTGTGCGCCAACTTGCCTGGCTCATTTATTTATTTTTTTAACCCCACTCTTAAGTGAAAACAACAGTTCTACTGGGTTCTTTGCTCAAGATTTAATTAGGCCTTCAGGAATCCTAGGACATAGTTTGGGCAGGAGTGGATAGTATAGGTGTTTTCAAATCCATTTATCTCAGAAGGAACTTAATTCAGCCAGGAACTGCATGGAGTATTTGACGAATGCATTTCCATGCAGTCTTTATGGTTATTCTCTGAAATTATTTTATTTTTTAAGTATTTATTTGTAAGCACAGAGAGAAAGGGAGAAAGAGAGAGAATGGATATAACAAAGTCACTCCAGACATGTACGCCACTTCTGTGAATCTGGCTTTTTGCATGGGTACTGGGGAATGAACTCAAACCTTCAGACTGTGCAAGCAACTGCCTTTAACTGCTAAGCCATCTTTCTAACCCAATTGTTATTTTACAAATGAGGGAACGAAGACTGAAAATGAAAAGTATTTGCCTGTGGTTTTCCTATGATACTGTTGTTTTACAATTTTTAAAATATGGAAGGAAACCAAGCTGGGCATGGTGGTGCGCAGCTTTAGTCCAGCAATCTAGGAGACTGAAATTGGAGGATGGCCTTGAGTTCAAGGCTAGGCTGGGGCCACCAAGTGAGGTATTGGGCAACCTGATCTAGAGTGAGACCTGGCGTTGGAAGAAAAATACTAAGAAATAAAAATAAATTAATAAAATGGCCTGAAAAACTTAGCATCTTGCCTTAAAGCCACATGGTTGAGAATGAAGAAATTGGAATTTTAATTAAAGTGACTTGAAACTTTGTTCTTTCCTTAATCTTTCTGTTTTTACATTTTTATTAGGATCATATAAGTTGATGGCTTCAATTTTTTCTAGTCAGTCACCTCTTTTTACCTGAGAAATTTTTATACCAAATTATATAGGGATATAAAATTGGTATACAAAACCAAACGTTTATTAAAGACTAATGGAAATTTGCATACTGAGATGTAGAACATCTTTAATTTTTTTCACAGTTGATTGTTACAATTGTCAATGCTGAGAATTCCACATAAACCTAAATACATAGTACAAAAAGGCAAAAGTATTTTAGGGCCATTTCAGAAATTATTGGAGAGATGTCCTAACCCAATGTCAAAATTCATGTAATAATTTTTTTTGTGAAATTAAAGTCAGCAACTTAAACAGCAATTTTTCAAATCAAGCATTCTACAATAAAATCCAAAGATGTACTAATTTCATACTTATACAATGAAAAATGAGGATAGGAACATACTAAAAGTCTTTTTATATAATTAAATCATCATGCTTCTTTAAGATCAGAAATCTGTGTATGTATAATACCCTGCAGTTCATAACCTGCAGTAGTCTTGAAGCTCAGCCAAGGTATTTCATGCTGTGCTCATTGTCAGTGTGTGCAGTATCAGAGCATTTGCAGAACACAGTACATGTGGTGTTTAGATGCAGTGTTGCACTGACATAGGAATGTGAGACTCATTTCTTTTTTATGTCCACATGATAGAAGTTGACTGTATTTTCCACATGTGAAGTCATGTGATGCCACACAAGCCCCTCCAGAAACACCTCGGATTCATTACGTATTTAACTTGGAATTATTTTTTTGGTGGTTGTGTGCTTAGCAACCTTTTGCTTCTTCCAATTTTTTCATGACCTTTAGGTTGCAACACAGTTTAAGAAGCCATAAGTAATACTGATGTGTGTACCTATGGAATGCAAAATACTTGAAAAAGATGATAATTTGTTGGGTTCTTTTTGTTTGTTTGGTTGGTTGGTTTTGGTTTTTCGAGGTAGTGTCTTACTCTAGCCCAGGCTGACCTGGAATTCACTTTGTAGTCTCAGGGTAGCCTCGAACTCATGATGATCTTCCTCCCTCTACCTCCCAAGTGCTGGGATTAAAGGTGTGTGCCACCACACCTGGCTGGGTTCTTAATTCTTTAGTGACTTTCTCTTTTTTATTAATATCTTTATTATGAATAAGCATATATATTGTATGAGCAGTTCTTGTGAAGGTGCTCCCATTTCCCTCCTCTCTGTCCCCTACCCACTGGGGTACCTCGGTGCATGAGAAAGTGACAAGATAAACAGGAGACCAACCACCACAGCAACTTATATAACCCATGAAAGGTCAATGGAGACAGATGTTTCAACTACCTTGTGGTTCACTTTTAGTGTTCATATTTAAGACTAAAATATTTTTGAGCACTCACAAAGTAGGTTCTGTGTTATGCTATTACAACAGACTTCAGCCTTTGGCGTTAGAGAAAGAAATGGCCTTTTGAATGTTGAGAGGTGTGTTTTAGTTTTTCTTTCTAAAATTCTGTATTTTGTATTTGTGAGAATGTTGTCTGGAGGACAGGATATGGTCCAAATTGGGAGCACAAAAGAAATTGTGTGCTTTAATTCCCGCACTTTGAAAAGAGGGCCCCAGTTTATGCTTCAGATCCTTTTTGCACAATTTGTAAATGTCACATGTATTTCCTTTAAAAAGAGGGAATACATGTAGCTAAATACTCTGAACGTTTTCAACTGTTAAATGTGGAACTCTTAAATATTTCGACTCATTTCAAATAGCATTGCAGTAATATTTTAATGGATGAATTGTTTCTTTTGCATGTCACCATGGTAGAAGTTGACTGTATTTTTAACTTTCATTACAGCTTAATTTTATACTTAGTAAGTAATAGTAATTCCTAAAAAGTGGTAAGAATAGATTCATATTTAAGGAACTAAGTCCCTGCCAAATTATAGTGTGCAGAGAACATATTTCTCATGTAAAACACTTAAATAAGATGGAGAAAATATGAAGGCATATTTTGAAAAGCATTCTGGCCTTGCCCTAAATGATGTGAGAGGAAGCCATTTTTAATGATTCACAGAGCTGACATTTGCCATGAGGACACCTACTTATTCCTAGTCACCTAAATTTGGCCACTTACCTGTCATGAATTTTAAGAATCAGATAAATGACAAGACCTGAGTAGAGTGGGAGTCAGCCTAAAGCTTCTTTTCAAAAATTGAAGCCTCACTTGACAGAGACTTGGTTGACTGGGTATGGGTCTGTATACAGCTGCAGGGATTCCCCCAGAGAATTCCTACTTATAAATTCTTGCTAATTTGATTCTCTAAAACAAAATGTATTTTAGAATTGTCCCAGCTAAGTAAGGCTCCCATATTTCTGGTGGAAGCAATTCTACCTTGGGTGGGTGGGTGGGAGGCAAAAAAGGGTTCTATTATCATTTGTTGATAATATAAAACTTACTAAACATACCTTAAACAGATTCAGAAATTAGAACCTTTGAGATTAGCTTTTGAATTATTTCAGTGTCTATATATTGAAAGAAAAAGGGGGAAAGGCCAAATCAAGTGATCAAATTTCAAAGTTAAATTTTTACACTGAAAATTAACAAATTGAAAACTTAGATGAGGTTAAAAAAAGCAGGTTGATGCAATATAGGAATTGGTGAACTACAATATTGAAGGAAATTAATGCTGAGATAAAAGTGCATATGAATTAGGGAAGAAATGACATGTTTACTATTTTGAGTCTTTCAATACATGGAAGATTTTCTCTATTATTAAATTGTACTTATTTATGTAGCATTGGAGATTAACCCCAGGGCCTCTTGCATGTAACAGAAGCATCCCATTAAAGAATCTTCATACTTGGACACTCCAGTTTCTCTTTGATCAGTTTTGTATATATAAGAATTATACCATATTAGAATTATATCTTATTATTTTATTTATTTTGAACTATTGTGTGGTATTTTTTAATCTCTATGTCTGCATTTTTATTGCTTACAGATATAAAAATCAGTTTTTGTATGTTTACCTTGTATCCTGTGACCTTTACTGAGTTAATGTGTTCTAAGTGTAGTTTTTATAGTCCCTAGGTGTTCTACATAGTCACATCATCTGCAGCTTTACTTGTCTTTTTCTTATCTGTACATCTTATTTAGTTTCCCAGTGTACTTGTTAGAACTTTATCATTAATGTTCAGGATGGTGAGAGTGGGCCTCTTTTCCTTATTTACCCAACTTAGAACATGCCCAGCTTCACCAGTTAAGTATGTTAGCTGTAGATACTTCTATTTCTTTCCTTTCATTTTCTTTTTCTTTTGTGTTTTATCATGAATTGATAAAAATTTTAATGCCTTTTCTGCAGTATTTTTTTGTTTTGTATTTTTTCTGGTTTTGAATCAGGGTAATACTGGCTTTATAAAATGAATTGGGACAATTTTTCCCCTCATACTTTGGGAAGAGATTGTGTCTCATAAGTCTTTAGAGGCTTGGTAGAATTTCTCTGGGAATTTATGTAAGCCTGTATATTCCTTAAAGTTTTTATTCACTTTCTTTAGTGGTTGTGGGTCATACTTTTCAAAGAATTCCCAGGGGCTAGAAAGATCTCAGCAGGTAAAGTACTTGCCATGCCAACATGAAAAATGATCCCCCAGTGTCCATGTAAAAATCCCATGCCGGCGTTGTGTACCTATAATCCCAGTGCTGGCAAGGTTGAGATAGGTCAATCCCTGGTCCTCTCTAGCTAGCTAGGCTAACCAAATCAATGATCTCTAGGTTCAGTGAGAGAGACCCTGTCCCAAAATAAGGTGAAGAGTCGGTGAGTAAAGCACTTACCATTGACCTCTGGCCTCCACGCACACATAATGTATACATGCAAAAAAGAAAAAAAAAGTGGTCCAGTTTTTCTAAGTTTTCAAATTATGTGTAGAATTGGTTCTTAGTATATATTCTTTTTTCTTTTCTTTATAACCTCTTCTACTACAGCTTGCTGAGGAGCCAAATATTATGCAGGGCTTATGCTGGTGGCAGCTGCTGAAAGGTCATGAATATGACCACTTGATGTCTTGGAGACAGTGGTTCAAAGCACTCCTTCCCATCCTTTAGCTCTTACAGTTTTTTCCTGACAACTCTTCCACAGCCGTCCTTGAGCCATTGGAGGCTGTGATAGAGATGTCTTATTTAGTGTTGAACACTCTACTGACACTCCTTTTCAATATTTTGATGAGTTGTGAGTCTCCCTAGCAGTCACCATCATCCCTAACAAAAAGTGAGAGCATCGCTAATATATATACATAAACATAAGTTTCTAGAGGATACTTTGGTGGTCATAATATATCCATGTAGCCAAACAACAATAGTGATTTCCCCACTCGGGTTTGTGACCTTCCCTGCCATAGGAATTCCCCTCCCATAGAACGGGTCATAAATCTAATCCAAAAGTAGTTGGTTACCCCCATAACAGACTTGACACTTTTCTACTAGTGGGCACATCTTATCTGGCTGGACAGTTATGTTGTTTTTTCAGGGTCCCTGCTGGTTAAGATCCTTGGTGATCATTATTAACCTTTTGGTATCTTTGGGTTGTAATGATATTTCTGTTTAATATCTGATATTGGTGGTTTTTTCCCCCCTCTTCTTCCCCCTCCCCCTCCCGCTTGCCTTTTCTTTCATTTTTTTTTTGGGGGGGAGGGTTAAGCCTGTTCTACCATTCTTCTGAAACAAGTCCTGTCAAAGTATCATTTAAAATTGAATAATAAAAGCAAATAGCTACTTACATTTTTTTGTACTAAATTGTACCAGCAAGGAAATCTGTAATCTCAAATGTTATATTAAATGATTTAATCTCTATCAATATTGGGCAAGAAACCAGAAAGATAAATGCAATGTCAATGCAGAATCTGAATAGTCACATAGCCATTACAAGGTTGTGTTAGTACTTGAATTCCGTCTTTCCTCACTAAAGGTTCTGTTGATTGTGGACAAATACTAGTTCCAAGGTTAAGCTTTCATAAAATATTTTAAAAGGAAATGATTCTTTGTTTCATTTTCTCAGTCTTATCTATAAACTAGTAATAAAAACTAGCAGGAAAGTGGGAGAGAAAAAAAGAAAAATTTTTAAAAAGATTTAAAACCAGTCTCACTTAGAAACTTATGAAAAAATCAAATAAAAATCTAGCAGTGTGTCAAATAGGTAGCTCAGTAGTTATTTATGGTGCAGGATATGTACCATTTTCTTAGTAGTTTGGACAAAAATTAACTGGAAGTAAAAGTACTCATTTCAATGAAAAGAACTAAATATTTTCAAACACTAGTTTTGTGCTGGCTCTTTGGCATACATTGCTAAATTCACCTTATTGTAGATATGTAAGATTTAGTTAACATTAAAAATATACACAAAAGGCCAGTTGTGGTGGCACATGCCTTTAACGCAGGAGGCCAAGGTAGGAAGATAGCTGTGAAGTCAAGGCCATCCTGAGACTACATAGTGAATTCCAGGTCAGCCTGGGCTAGAGAGAGACCCTACCTCAAAACAACAAAAATACACCAAATATTTATACCTTAGTAAAACTATATCTTACTACCACATATTATAGACCCTCACATTACTGATTTTAAACAGTAAAAATCTCATTCAAATTTTAGAACACAAGGTGTTTGTGTTACATGATTAATAGTAAAATTTGGCTGTGATTGGAATACCATGGTCGTGATGACTTTGTCAGAATTTTAGAGGGAGCATTTCAAAGAGAGGAAATAAAATATAGCTGTAGCATTTGGGAATGGTAGTGAAAAATTAATTGGAATGTGGTGAGGGTATTAGGACATGACAAGAAGAACCTGGACATTATTCGTGGCCTCTTGGGTTAAATAGTTGGAACTGATAAGCCAGTGTTAGAAAGCCTGTGGAAATATATGGGAATCATTTATGGAAGATTTATGAAATCATTGACTTAGTGGTTTATATTGTCTTCTGATATAACATACATAGCTTGTTGCATGCTGGTGTATATGCTTCATATTTGAAGTTAGCTGCTTTTATAATTTATTTTGACTTTGCTCTTAAAATGACGGAGTCTAAATGAATGGATCACTCGGTCTGTTCCCTTGTGCTATCCTAAACTTTTAAAAGCACTCTTGGCCAATCTCTTTCACCAAACTGTTTAAAAATTTCCAAAGAAATATGTGACAAAGGCCTGTTTGATTCACTTGCTCAGCCTTTTTTTTTTGGAGGGGGGTGTTAGAGTTAGGACCAAACACAAACCCTCACATTTGATAAGCAGTACCTTTACTACTGAGCTATATGATTTACTTGGAAGTTTTGATCAAATGTCTCTCTGCCTTGTAAATATTAGGGATGTAAACTTTGTCAGGTTTTCCGTTTCTGCTTAATTATATTACTGGCACTGGTGGTTACAAGCTTGTTCTAAATTTGTGAATCAGAATTTTAAACCCACATCAACTTTATAAATGTACTCACTTTTAAAATATGCCTTCTAACCTTCTTTAAACCCTTTTTTCTTGATTATATCTGTTTTTAAATTTAAGGTGTGACTGCACAGAAAAGTTACAGAACAAATTTGACTTTTTGCGCTCACAGTTGAATGATATTTCATCGTTTAAGAATATATACAGATATGCCTTTGATTTTGCAAGGGTAGGTGCAGTTTTGATGTTTAGTAATTATATGTCTTTTTCATCACATGACCATACTTAGAAAAGTTTTGTTACTTATATTTCAGGATAAAGATCAGAGAAGCCTTGATATCGATACTGCTAAATCTATGCTAGCTCTTCTGCTTGGAAGGACGTGGCCACTCTTCTCAGTATTTTATCAATATCTGGAGGTGTGTATAGGTACTTAAAAATATATATTTTAAAAATTAGATTGAAAATGTACTTTTCAGGAACATACTGCTGTATAATTACACTGGTGGTTAAAAGGTGGTTTTTAATAGTGTACTTAAAAAATTCTATTTGAGTAATGATGAAATTCTATTAATATGTGTATATACCCATTTTCAGCTTTAGATACAGGTTTGTTATTTAGAATATTCAGTACATAATATATTGGAGGGTTGGTGTCTAACTTGTAAGAATATATATGCTCAGCATATGTTAGGCTCTAGGTTCACTCCCCAGTACTGCAGTTTTTTGAAAAAAATTTTTTCATTGTACATCTTCCCTTCAGAGAAGAGAAAGGGGAAGAAGGGGAGAGAAGGAGGGCCCCAAGAATATATTTTACCAGACATTTTTCATGTGACTTTGTCTTGAGGATTAGCAAGGAAGAGTTGATGCTAGCACACAGACCTCCAGATTTAAAAGATTCTAAATCTGACCCCCCCCCCCCGTCTTAGCTGAACTTTCTATAATAGAACTTCCGTTAGTCATAAACAAACATTTTTTAGTTAGACTCAAAATGAAGAAATAGAATAAAGCTTCAATATTTTTTCTCTACAAATAGAGTATAGGTATGATAGTACCCTTACCTTTACTGATTACTAACATAAACAGCTGAATTTATAAGAAAGTACTCTTAGGAATTTTATTATATAATTCACTAGAGCTAGTACTTCTAAAACCATACTGTCCTTTATTTCTGTTTATTTTTTGTTTTTAAGTTTTCTAGGTTTAATGTTTTTGGTCAAGTCCTTGCCATGTATTGAGTTGAAATGCTTTTTCTTTTGGAAATCATTTCTCAGGGACCTGACTGCTTGTCATAGCACATTTTATATAGAGTAGTTTTATTACTTTGTATGAACAGGCTTTGTGTGAGTTTTGTATATAGTTAAATCTTTAAGCCCAATACAGTAGATGTTTGTGATGAGTCACATGTAACTTTCTCTTGTCATTTTGGGGCAAAAATAAACTTAATGTAAAAATATTTATTTCTGTGATGAGCTGAGAAAACTACTTTCAAACACTAGTTTTATTTATCATTTATTTAAACAATCATTATAACATCATTTGAATTAGGTTTTTTCCCCATTTAACAAATGAGAAAATGGAGGCCTGTTTTTTTGTTTGTTTTTGGTCGTCCCCCCCCCATACACACATTATAGGGTCGTTCTGTGTAGCCCATGATGAGAATCAGATGTGTGCCGCCATACCCAGGCTTTGGTGGGTTTTTTTTTTGTTTTTTTTTTTCTTTACAGTGCTGGGGATGGAACCCCGGGATCTTTCAGGTGCCATGCCAGTGGTGTACCATTGAGCTCTGGTCCATTTTCTGTTCTTAGGTGACTTTCCCAAGGTCATACAATTAAGTCACCAGGATAGATTTTGAACCCAAGCAGATATTGTTCTCATTACTTGCATAGATATCAATCTCAGAATGTAGCTCATACAAAGAAACACTTCTCTGGAAATAGTACAGGGAACTTACTGGATATAGGAAAGGTTGTTTATCTTAATCTAGTTGGTAGTCACATGAATATATAATATGTAAAACTTCAATGAGTTTTAGTAACCATATATCTCTTTCAGAAATGAAAGAAAAATAAAGAATAATGTTAACGTAATTATTTTTGAGAATTCTAGAATCAAGAGTAATAAATACAGGAAGAATTGTTTTAGGAAAAATTTACAACTATATTTCTAAAAATCAAGCACTAGTAAATAATGTCTGTCTGTAGTCCAACTGTTAGTCTCTTTCTCCACAGCAATCAAAGTATCGCGTTATGAATAAAGACCAGTGGTACAATGTGTTAGAATTCAGCCGCACGGTCCATGCCGATCTTAGTAACTATGATGAAGATGGTGCCTGTAAGTGTGATACATATTTTTATGAAAATAAGATTCCTAAATATATGAGAGGATGCATTTCTTTAGCATTCCCATAAAGGTTCTAAACACCCTAATAGCAACTTTTATTATTTAATTAGGATATGAAAGAGGTAGAGAGCAACATTAAAATCTATACAAGTAAACAAAAGAGTTTCATTCGTAAGTAACTAAACATTGTAGCTAAATTTAAGTTATAATTTCTGCATCTAGAAACTCAGATGCTGAAATGTAGTCATGATTTTAGAAGCATAAAAGCAAAGCAGTCATAGATTAATATTCTATAACCATAGTTTTCAGTTTCCACTGTCATTTTGGCTGGCTGCATTGTTTCAGTGTTCAGAAGGGTTACAGGCCTTATAAATGTATGTGACAATAATGCACTTACTTGTGACACAGAAGAAATAAGATACTGAAAAAAAAAGATAATCTTATGCCTCTCTGTATATATTTTTCTCCTATAGGATGGCATAAAATTTATATTATAAAAAATAATAACTTGTAGCAGTAAGTTGGCAGCCTAAGGGCCTACATATTATTATGGAGATGTACATTTGTATGTGGGTTGAGATAGCATTTAAAACTGGGAGATTTGGTTTAAAAATACAATGTGAATTTGTTTGAGAACTCAGATAGTCTGACTAATCTGCACCTACATTCTACTGTACTATTCCGATTGGAGCCAAGCAGTTCTTTGCAGGTTGACAGTCCACAGTTGGGCAGCACCAGGCTGATCTTGAGTTGATATTTATTGCACCTGCTTAGCTGCTACTGTTTGTACAGTGTTAAAAGCAAGCAAGGAAAAGAGAATGCCCAAGCGTTTTGTGTTTCAGAAAAGTAGGACAAGCACATATCATTGTAGCACTGCTTTTCCTACACTAAAGAGCAAAACAGCACACTGAACTCATTTAAGTTTTTTCTGCAGGAAAATGTTCAAACCATCTGTAGTATAAAAAATACTTTTTTAAAGGCTAGAAGTCAGATATTTATTAGGCATTTGCTTTATGTATGTCTTTCTACTGTGTCCTGTTTTAGAATAAAGTAAGTATAATGTGGCCAGTCCTCCTTAAGCACATACACTTCTTGAGATTATAACAAATATCTTCCAGATTGTTTAATGGTTAAATGCCAGAATGCAATTGAAGATGTTAATGCTGACTCGTTTATCAGAGTGCTCATGAAACACCTTGAGAAGGACATTACTTAGCATTGCAAGTATGGAAAGTCCCTTGGTTTTTAAGAGCAAAACAGAAAAGACCCAGAAAGCAACGTTAAGTGAAGGGAGCAGCTCATACCTGCTGGCGGGGCAGATCAGGCACCCCTGCCCCCTCAGAGCTGGGTGGAAAGATGAGTTTATTAAATTCTAACAGAATGTGTTTCTTTTTTTCTAGGGCCTGTTCTTCTTGATGAGTTTGTTGAGTGGCAAAAAGTCCGTCAAACATCATAACAAGAACTATTGTGGAGAAAATGCAAACTTTCTGGTTCCCGTGTGTATATGCAAGCTAATAAGATGAAGGGGAAATAACACAAAGGCTGCATTTTCACTCATATGAAAGACTTCTCATAGTACTTTTTTCCTTTTTTTTAAAGGAAGTTTTCTTGTTACATGTGGTAGGCATTGAGCCACACATCTTCTGAGACTGAAAATTGACGTTTTTGTTTCGAGTTATGTTTTTAACATTTATTTCAGAACAATAAAGATTCAGATTTGTGACAAAGGCCTTAAAGTTGAAAATGTCCCTTGAGTGTCAGAGTGGTATTTATTTTTGTAAATTTAGTTTCTTGAACTTTTGAGGGTATTACATGGATTTTTAAAACTTTAAAGACTTTAAGCACCCAAAATATATGGCATCTGGTGGTGCAGTTTATAATATTAATCTTTGCATATGTAGGAAGAATAATTATTAGCTTTGACTTCTGGGATAAGGATTTCCTGATGATAGCTAATAAAACATAGGAAGTATTCCCAACCTACAGCTCTGGGTTCTGTAAAAGCTGCTAAAGTTTTATGCGCAGATTTAATCTAAAAAGTTAGGATTGGAAAGATGATGTTTAATATCTTATTTTCTAACCATTTAGTACTATTTTCAGTAACTATAGATGAGCGTTGCATATATAATCAGCATGAAAAAGTTAATGCAAGAACAAGCTTAATATATTAATGGTCTGAGATCAGCCTAATGAAAGATTTAGGGCCAATATTAAAATTGTTTTCTCATCGTTACTGTTAATACTTTTTTATTTATGATCTTTTCTGCTGCCTTTTTATAAAATAGGGAGTTTGGTTGAGAACATTTTATTTGCCTTAAGAAAACTTTAGCTTTAGTGTTGTGGGCTTAGTTAAGATACACAAAGAAGAAAATAGCAGAATAAGGACTCATGAGAGAACCCTGAGTAATGGCAAACACATGAAACCATATCGTCCCCCACACCCTCCCTCAGTGGTGGAGATGGAACCCAAGCCCTTGCACATGCTAAGCAAGTACTCTTACTAAGCTGTATGCCCAATGTGGCAATTTATGTTGGTGATCAGTTTTTGATTTATCAATTTTCTTAGTACTATTAGAAAGGAGATGAAAGGCTTTCCTAATTTATCTAAAAGGCACATTTTAGATTGGTTAGGTACATTTTAGATTAGTAGCCAGCCTGTTTCTAGATTCCTGGATTTTCTTATATTTGTAATCAGAGAAGGTGTGAGGGAGGAAGAGAGAGAAAATGGTGCGTAAGGGGCATCTTGCCACCTCAGATGAACTCCAGACGCATGCACCACTTTGTGCATCTGGCTTTACCATGGGTACTGGGGAATTGAACCCAGACCCTCAGGCTTTGATAGCAAATGCCTTAACTTCTGAGCCATTTCTTCAGCTCCTATAGATTCCTTTTATATCATCCAATATCTTCACTATATGGAAACTGTTCATGTTCAGTCATAATCACAACCTAAGTAATCTTAGTTTCATTGTATGAATAGAAAATAGTGTTTTTAATATAATAAGGTCATTATATTGAAATTTAAGGTAAATTGATTTTTTTGATGGTGAATTTGTTTACTACATGATTTTCCAATTCTGATTACATTAGGGAGAATTTCATGTTTAAAGTTTTTATTTTTTTTTTTTGTTAATGAGCAAGGAGACAAGTTCAGTGTTTGCTTTCTTAAGATTAGTTTTGCAACAGATGCAACAATGAGAAATTATATTTTCCTTAGATGTCTCGTAGATAGATAGATGTCTCATAGGGTAACCCATGTTCCTCTGAAATATGAGAATCATTAAATTACAAGCAGATGTGACTTCATATTATAAATGATGTTTGAAATTCAAATTCTTTATGAGGAAATCATTGAAAGTATTATAGAGAGATTTGTGTGATACTGGGAACAGAACCCAGGCTCTCATACTTGCTAGGCAAGTGCTCTACCCCTTGAATTATATCCCCAGCCCTGGACCTTTGAATTGATAATATGGGTGACTCTTCCCTCCTAAGAACAACTTTTAAACTTGAAAAATATTGTCCAGTTTTGTTTACTTCTAAATAGATTTACTTGAGATCTTACATGTTGTCTGTTAATAGCCTGAACTAATAATAATAATGTCTATCATTTTTGGTTGAGAAAAAGGAATATTACCTAAAACTTACAGATGACTTTGAATTAAAAAAAAAAAAAAACTAGGTAGATGAATATATTTACTTTGGTCCCTATCCAAAATATAGCCTTCAAGGGTTTGGGGGGTCTGAAAACAAAGTTTAAATTTGCTTTCACTTTTTTCCCCTTAAAATCAGCAGTTCAGTCATGCCTCCTGTATGCTCTTGCTCATCTGTTTGCCTTCCTTTTAAAGTCCTGACATTGACCTACTGTGGAGGCAAACTGGCTCTTTCCAACTTATCTCTCAGGGTAAGGACTGGTTCCTTCTTTCCTTCCCTTTAATTTATATTTGGACATCATTTAATTTAGGAAACAACAAGATGGTAACCAAAACCAGTTTTAAGTAGCAGAGGTAGGAGGATTGAGTTCAAGGCCACCCTGAATTCCAGGTCAGTCTGGGCTAGAGCAAGACCCTACCTCGAAAAACAGAAAACCTAGCCAGAGATTCAGGTTTCAGGCGTACTATGTATGTATGTATGTATATCTGTATGTATTATGTACTATGTGCTGATCAGAATGAGTACTACCATGTTTACTGTCTGAAGATATCTTGCTGATTCTCTGATAAATTCTTGGTATATAAAAACTACCTTTGTTTTTATGGTCAGGATTTCACTCTACCCTACTCTTGTTTGAACTTGCTATGTAACCTAAGCTTGCCTCAACTCCATCCTCTTGCCACTTCCTCCTGAGTGCTGGGATTGCAGACATGCACTACGACCCTTTCCCTGACACAAAACAGTTTTGGCAGTCAGTAGTATTTCTATGTATGACAAATGGATAGGTTTTGTTGATTGGGACTTTACTCTGAAGTACTCTGAGGGCATCCCATGAGGATGAGGATATCTCCTAAATACAAATGTCTTTGCACCTAACAAACCAAGAAGTTGTTTTAACAGTATTGAATATACTTTGGGGTGGTGTGCGGATGAGAGTGTGAGTACTATTTAAGGTAATAAGTTTTTAAGGCATGTATTTCTATTGCTCAGATTTAGAGCACATGAAATATGCGAGGAAAAATTCACTTCAGTTTCTTCACCAGAGTTGTTCTTTGCCGAATTGTTAATATGAAATTATGAACTAGTTTATTGGAATTTACTATGTACATAGTTTTTCAGGAGCAAGTATTAAGACTTAAATTGTTCTACTTAATACTGTTATGACAACATAGTTCAATTAAACTTGATTCTGTCCTTTAAGGGCTTCTGTAGCCTCAAGGTTTGTAGTACAACTCTTAGGAACTTTCCAGTTGTTTGAAACAGCAAAAAGGTCCAGGGCATTTTAATACATAACGTAAATGTGTTTAAGAGAAAAATCAAATAGTATACATGCTAAAGAAAAAAATTCTTGTTCTGAAGGAAATTCTTCCTTAGAGGGGAGGTATCACTTCTTGTGGGATTCTGGAAAACATCACAAGGGAACATTTCAAGATGGGATTTTTTTTTCTCTTGAGGGGGAAGAGAAATGACAAAATTTTGCTAATTTTCTCATTTGAAAGGCTAATTTAGTTAACTGAGTATTATGGATCATGGGTTTTACTATCGTGAATAATGGGTTTACGGTTTTCTCAGTAGAATTACTTACCTGTGATTATGCTTTTGAAGTCCCAAGGCAGTATAACTTGATGTAATTTATTAATTTTTACATTGTACAAAGGTGAATTTGTTCCCCAACCTTGGGTAAATTGCCATCAATGTTTGACTGTTGGGATTTTTTGTGGTGAACTTTCTGGAGCACACCTTTCGATGTTGTAAAAGCACATTTTACTTACTCTCCACAAACACCCATCTTAGTAACTAGTTATACTTTTCGTGTCTTTCTTAAAGTTTTGATTCTTTCTTTCTTCTTTCTTTTTGACAACAAGTGAGACACTTTGCCAGTGTGTGCTCTGAAATGTGTTTAAAACATTTTATAATATAGCTCATTTTTATGTGAGCTTAGCTTATGTTAAGTATTATTAAAATATATAGTAATACTCTTAAGGAGATAGACTTTTGACATGAGTAGTGAATATTAAAATGATTGTAAAATATTACAATCTTGTTGACTTCTTATTGTGTTTATTTTATGGATCTATGGTCCATGAATGGAAAAGTTGTATGCAGAATTTTAAATGGTAACTGCCTTTCTGTTTCTTAGCTTTATCAGTTCAGAAGGATGACCTTGTTTACATTGATTTTTTTAATGTTAAAATTAAATTTTTAAAAGTTATAAGGAGTTGGGGAGATAGCTTAGTAGTTAAAAAATTTTTGTTTGCAAAGCCTGATGGCCTAGGTTCGATTCCCCAGTACACACAGAAAGCCAGATGCACTAAGTGGCACATGCATCTAAAAGTTCATTTGCAGTGGCAAGAGGTCCCCCTGTGGGTGCCCATTGTAAGATAAATCTGAATAAAGGCAGATTTCTCCAGAACACTGTGGGTGGTATGTGTATGTCTAGAAATGATAATTACTTCTTTCTTGTTTTTTTTTTGTTTTGTTTTTGTTTTTTTGTTTTTTCAAGGGTAGGGCCTTTCTCTAGCCTAGGCTGACCTGGAACAATTCACTATGTAGTCTCAGCGTGGCCTTGAACTTAGAGAACTTACTACTTCTGCCTCCCGAGTGCTGAGATTAAAGATGTGCGCCAACACACCCAGTTCTTACCTGTTTTGATGTAGAAAATAGATCATGGATTAAAGGCCTTCACGTATTTTAAAGAAAGATTACAAAAATAAAAATGGCCTTTATATAATTCCCAGTTACACTAAAATGATTTAAGAGGAAAAGAAAACTGAATAGCTTGTTACTAACTCACCATGTTTATAATTAATTTTATTTATAGTTTTATTTACCTAAAGTACTTTGGATTTGTATTCTCCAAAATTACTTTGAGTATTGAGAGTTCATAGAAGTAATCTTAGCACCTGAGCATTCTTTGTCACACACCTCCTGTGCCACTTCAGGGTGAGTCATTTGACCCATCACCTCTAATTTCTTTCACAAAATAGCAGTGATATTGCTACTAGTGTTGCTAGAAAGTTCAAACAGGCCCCAGTTCACAGTACTTAAGTGAGTACACCGTGGCCTATGAACAGTTCTACAATTCTGTATAATTAAATAGCTGGTATTTGTTTTCGTTATCTACCATGTGCTTTTATAATTATTTATATTCCTGTGCTGAGTCATTTCTCTAGCCAAGAATTCTTCTTTAATAATACACTTATTTTGATTCAAGATGAGAATTTTTATTACATTTCATTTTTTAAAGGTTTTACTCTCCACCCCCATTCTACTGAGGACCCTACTCAGTGGGGTTATTAGTGTTCATTGTGGGGTCCTGAAGGTCTCTGGCAGTCTCTGTGAGTGGGCTGGGCTTCTGACTTGGTTCTTGTATCAGGTATGCATTCTCCCACTGAGCAGGTCTCATGTCCAATCCGAGAACAGTTGGTGACTTGCATAGGCTGTGTGCCACTGTTGCACAGGCATGTACTTCTTGCACTGCTGGTTGATTTTGTAATTTGCAGGATCTCCTGCTCATTCACTCTGTTGGTAACCATTATCCCCCAGGAGCGCCCATAGCACCTTCCAGTGCTGTCTATGAGGGTAGCCAGGAGGAGGCTGGTTTTCTCTCAGTTCCAGCATGGTCTCTTGATGTCCTGTGACCGCAGGCGGTGGTGTCTTCAGCAATAAGTAAGGTCTTACCTTATTTATTTGTTTGTTTGATTATAAGGGGAGAAAGAGAATATGAGAGAATGAATTAGGTCTTTTAGCTCTTGCAGGTAATCAAATGGTTTGGCAATGGGCCTGCATTATTTTGGGGACCTCACGGGGCTCCCTGACCAACAACTTAACTGTGCTGGGGCAACCCAGTTTTGCCTCTGGGATTTATCAGCCAGAGCTCATAGTTTTAGGGTTAAGCTTTCTCTACTATCTATGTGGCTCTTTTGTCCATGTACCCCCTGGCCCTTATTGTGTAGAATGCTCTCCAGAGGAAGGTTTCTAGGGTACTGATTCCTGCTACTAGTTTTGTGTTAACACCCCCCCTCAAAAAAAAAAAAAAAAAGTTCTCTTCTGTTAGCTGGAAGTTGCCATTCTGATTCAATTCTGCAGTTTTAGCACCAGGGGGCAGGCTTGTCTGCTCCTAGATTGTGAAAATTTAAAGGAATAAATTCAAACATTCATCCACAATCAAATGACTTGTTTCTGAAATTATGTTTACCAACTACCATTTTTTCCTATTGCTAGGAAAACAAAATAAGGCTAGTGATTGATTTTTAAGTATGTCTAGGACTGGTAGTTGATACTAATCCACATTTGCATAGAAGGTCCAAGAAAGCTGGTATAGCTTACTAAATTCATATCTGATGCAGATAGTTGATGTACATATATACCAATATAACAGAGTCTGAAACCAGTTAGAAGATATGCTTTCCATGAAAATAATGGTCCCTGCCCAAGTAAGATTTTGTACCAACATTCACAGTGTTTCATTTCACCTTTTGTCTATTTAAATGTTTTTATCTTCAATAATAGCAATCTTGTTTATCTGTAGTGCCTACAAGTACTTATCACAATGCCTGGCATTTGGGTTAGTTCATAATTTTAGAATAAATGAATGAAAAGAATCACAGAAGTGCAAAAATTATTTCCACATATCCTCTTAAATACTTTCCTATTGTCTAAAGTTGGAGATGAATTAAACTGTCTTTGCTCCTGTCACCTTCAACATCACCACATACAGAGACAGTTAGTGGAAACAGTCTGTTGGCAGTCATGGAGTGGAATGTTTAGCCATTTAGTCCTCAAAGGGAAGGTGTGGAACAGATGTGAAAGATGAATGGCTCCTATCTAACTGTATCAGTCTAAGTATTTAGATATAAAATAGAACCTTCTAGAATAAGGGTGCCCTCTCATTTCTCCACTTATTACCCAGAAGTTATCTTACACTTGTGCCTCATGCTCCACGTGGTCTTTTGTGGATCCTAAACTTCTACATTCTGGTTCTTTATTTTCTTTGTAACATGAGGATAGTAGTCGTTACTTAACAAGATTGTTTTCAGGATAAAATAATGCATGAAGTAAATATAGCTGTGTTGCTGTCTGAAACATGAGTTAGATTCTTACAGGTTGGATATGTGTTTGATAAATGTTAGTTATGACAAACTGGGACCAATTGGGAAAAAGTTGGCCCACTAAGATACATTTAGAAATATAAAACTCTTGTGAAATTAACGTGAATGGTGTAAGCTATGCATTTGCTCTATGAACATGTACTGTAGAGTACAGTGTACATAGGCTGCTAACTATGACTGAAGATTATCAATTCAGAGTGCTTCCTCCTTAGTAGTAAGTGTCCAAAACACTGACTGCTTTAAACTGTCTTTTAAATGGGTCATTTGACTTTAGGCTTCATAATTACAAACCATAAACCATTATGATTCCCTCCCCCCTCCATATTTCTTCCCCCTCTAAGTCTCTGTTTTGTTTCAGTGTCATCATTTCCTCCCATTATGTGTAGGTATTATTAGGCACTGCGAAATTAGGAATATCAAGGCTGCTTTGTGTCTGGAAGCTTGCATTGTAAGCAGTTCTACCCTTCCTTCGGCTCTTAAATTCTTTTCGCTACCTCTTCTGCAATGGACCCTGAGCCTCAGGAAGTGTGATAGAGATGTCCCAGTGCTGAACACTTCACTGTTGTTTTTTTTTTTTTTTTTCTCAGCACTATGGTGTCTTTTATCCCAGTAGTCATTGCCATCTGATGAAGAGAAACTTCTAAAAACCAAGAGTGAAGGTAGTATTTTGGGTATGTTTGTTTTTTAAAGTGCTTGTAAGGCAGTTTGGTTGGCATAATATATGCAGTTAGCCAGACAACAGCAGGTGTTACTCCCCTAGGGCTCATGACCTTCCCCACTACAGGTTTTTACTAGGTTTTCAGTACCAGGCATGCTTTTCCCTCCCGTGGAAGGACAGCTTTCTGAAAGCTGGTTATCAGGGAGGAGGTTTATAGCTCAGCTCCAGCTTGATTTCTCAGTGACCTGCAGCCCAAGCATATGTGGTCTTTAGCAATAGGGTCTTACCATCTCATTCTGGTGGGCAACCAAGAGCCTTGGCAATGACCTGTATGGTTTGGGGGGGAGGGGAAACTACCTCAGGAACCTCCTTGGACAACAACTCAGTGGAAGGTATCCTTTCCTTAGCACTGAAGTTTCTCTACTATTAATCTATGGTTACTGGCTGTGCCATTATATGAGGGAGAACCTGTGGCGTTTAGCTTTCTGGGCCTGAGTTACCTTACTTAGTATGACCCTTTCCAGATACATCCATTGCCCTGCAAATTTCATAAGTTCATTTTTCTTTACAGCTGAATAGTACTCCATTGTATAAATGAACCACATCCTTATTATCTATTCATCAGTTGAGGGACTTCTAGGTTGGTTCCATTTCCTAGCTATTGTAAATAGAGCCACAATAAACATGGAAGAGCAGGTATCTGTAGGGTAGTGAGTAGTATCATTAGGATATGTGTGTGTGTGTGTATGCCAAGGAGTAGTATAGCTGGGTCATACAGTAAGTTTATTTTCAGCCGTCTCAGGAACCTCCACACTTTTCCATAATGGCTGTACCAGTTTACATTCCCACCAACAGTTCCAATTTTCCCACATTCTTGCCAGCATTTATTGTCATTTGTTTTCTTGATGGTAGCCATTCTGATAGGAGCAAGATGGAATCTCAGAGTAGTTTTAATTTGCATTTCCCTGATGGCTAAGGAGGTAGAATATGTTTTTAGATGTTTATAGGCCACCTGTATTTCTTCTTTTGAGAACTCTATTCAGTTCTGTAGCCCATTTTTTGATTGGGTTGTTTGAAGTCATTATTATTTGAGTTATTTGCAGATCCTGGATATTACTCTGTCATATGTAGAGCAGGCAAAGATATTCTCCCATTGGGTAGGTTGCCTCTTTGCTCTGCTCACAGTGTCCCTTTGCTGTACAAAAAGCTTTTTAATTTTGTGAGGTCACAATTGTTTAGTGATTTTACTTCCTGAGCTCATGTGATTATGTTGAAGTATTTCCCCTACTTTTTCTTTAGCAGTTTCAGAGTTTCAGGTTTGATAATTAAGGTCTTTATCCTTTGGGTCCTTTGGACTTGCTTCTTGTGCATGGAGAGAGATAAGGATCTATGTTCATCCTTCTACATATAGCTATCCAGTTTTCCCAGCACCATTTGTTAAACAATCTTTTTCTCCAGTGAATATGTTTGTCCTTTTTGTCAAAGTCAGATGGCTGTAACTATCTGGATTTTCATCAATAGCCTCTATTTTTGTTCCATTGATCTATGTCTGTTTTTGTGCCAGTACCATGCTGTTTTTGTTATTGTGGTTCTATAATATATTTTAAAATCAGGTGTAGTGATAAAGCCTTATTTTTGTTGCCTAGGATTGTTTCTTCTACTTGAGTTTTTTTGTGATTCCAAATGAATTTTAGGATTGTTTGTTTTTTTATTATTCCAGTGAAGAATGCCATTGGCATTTTGATGGGATTGCATTAAATGTGTAGAATCTTTTGGTAAGATTGACATTTTCACAATACTGATTCTTCCAATCCAAGAATTTGGGATGTCTTTCCATTTCCTAGTGTCTTCTGTAATTTCTCTTGAGTGTTTTAAATCTTTCATTGTAGAGATCCTTCACTTCCTTGGTTAGGTTTATTCCAAGGTACCTTTTTTTTTTTTGAGACAGTTGTGAATAGGAGTGCTTTCTTGATTTCATCCTCAGCCTGTGTTATTAGTTGTTAGGAAGGCTTTTGATTTCTGTGTGTTGATTTTGTATTTGTTATGTTGCTAAAAGTGTTTATCAGCTCTAACAGTTTGATGAGTTTTTAGGGTCCCTTTTGCAAAGGATCATACCATCTGCACATAATGATAATTTGATCTTTTCTGTTCCAATTTGCGCCCCATTGTTTTGTGTCTCTTGCCTTATTGCTGTAACTAAGACTTCCAGCACTATATTAAATAGAAGTGCGTACAGGGGGACACCCTTGTCTTGTTCCTGATATTAGTGGAAATGCTTCAAGTTTTTCCCCACTTAGTATGATGTTGGCTATAGGTTTGTCATAAATGGCGTTTATGTTGAGATACTTTCCTTCTATTCCCACTGTCTTAAGGACTTTTACCATGAAGGGATGTTGGATTTTGTCAAATGCTTTTTATGCATCTATCGAGATGATTATGGTTTTTGTCCTTCAGTCCATTTATATAGTTTATTACATTTATTGATTTCTGTATGTTGAACCATCCCTGCATCTCTGGGATAAATCCTACCTCATCTGGGTGAATAATCTTTTTGCTGAAAATTTGCATTCTGTTTGCCAGTACTTTGTTTAGAATTTTTACATCTATGTTCATGAGCGAGATTGGTCTGTAATTTTCTTTTTTTTGTTCTGTCTTTGTCTGGTTTTGGTTACTCTGGCTTAGTAAAAGGAGTTTTGCAGTATTCCTTTATATTTTGCAGGAAAGTTTGAGAAGCATTGATGTTCTTCAGTGAATATCTGGTAGAAGTCAGCAGTAAGTCCGACTGGGCCTGGACTTTATTACTGTTTGATCTCCTTGTTTGTTATAGGTCTGTTTAAATGGCTTATCTTATTGTAATTTAACTTTGGTGGTTACATTTACATTATTTCAGATTGTCGAACTTGGTTGAAGTAGATGGTCTTAAAGTAGTATGTCCTTGTGATTTTCTGAATATCATTGAAATCTGTTGTGATGGTGCCTTTTCCATCTCTAATTTTATTTATTTGTGTCTCCTCTCTCTTTCTTTTGGTCATGTTTGCTAAGGGTTTATTAATCTTGTTTATCCTTTCATTGATTCTTTGTATTTTTATTACTATTTCATTAATTCCTGCCCTAATTTTTATTATTCTTCTCATCTGCTGAGTTTTGGTTTGCATTGTTCTTTTTTCAACACCTTAAAGTGAAGCATTAAGTTGCTTACTTGTGACCTTTCTAGTTCTTAATATAGGTACTTAAAGCTATAAATTTCCCTCTAAGGACTGCCTTCGTTGTGTCCCAAAGGTTTTACTATGTTGTGTTTTCATTTTCATTTGAGTCCATGAATTTTATTTCCTTCTGATTTCTTCAATGATCTATTCATCATTCAGTAGTGTCCTGTTTAATTTCCACAAGTTTGTGTATGTTCTATAGTTTTTCTTGCTGTTAAGTTGTAGTTTAATTCCATTCTGATCAGATAGAGTACAGGGAATTATTTCAGTTTTCCAGAAATAGTTAAGATTTGCTTTATGCCCTAACACACAGTCTGTTTTAGTGAATGTTCTATGTGCTGCTGAAAAGAATGTGTATTGTGTAGTATTTGGATGAAAAGTTCTGTAGATGTCTGTTAGGTCTATTTGTTTTATAGTGTCTTTTAGTCCAGATGTTTCTCTGTGTAGTTTTTGCCAGATGACCTGTCAGTTGGTGAGAGTGGGGTGTTGAAGTCTCCCACTACAATTGTGTTTGGTGTTATCTGTGGCTTTAATTATATTAGTGTTTGTTTAATAAAATTGGGAGCACCTGTGTTTGGTGCATATATATTTAGAATGGTAATGTCCTCCTGTTGAATAGTTCTTTGATCAACATGTAATGACCTTCCTTATCTTTTTTAACTATTGTTGAAGTCTATCCTGTCTGATACTAGGATAGCAACACCTGCTTATTTCCTAGGCCCGTTTGCTTGCAATACTGTTTTCCATCCTTTCACCCTCGAGAGGTGTCTGTCTTTCATGGAGAAGTCGTGTTTCTTGGAGGCAGCAAATGGAAGGATCCTACCTTTTAATCCAGTCTGTAAGTCTGTGTCTTTTTCTTGGAGTATTGAGGCTGTTGATGCTAAGAGTTATTATTGAAAGGTATTTATACTTGCCATTTCTTGTTTCTGTAGTTTTTTCTTTATTCTCTTGTGTTACCTATTATTTGAATAAGCTTTATTTTTCCTGTTTTCTCATGTGTGGGTTGTTATTTCTGTTCAGTCTGGAGTATCCCTTTAAGTATTTTTTGTAGAGCTGGCTTTGCAGACATATATTCCTTTCATTTCTAGAATTTCTCATTGGTATGGCTTCTATTTCATTATTGATATCTTCTATCGACTTCCTTATTTCCTTAAATTGGTTGGTTTCTTGTGTTCTCCTGAAATTTCATTTTGTCTTTTTTGTTTTGTTTTGGTTGTTTTTTTTTTTTTTGTTTTTCGAGGTAGGTTCTCACTGTAGCCCAGGCTGACCTGGAATTCACTATGTAGTCTCAGGGTGGCCTTGAACTCTTGATCCTCCTACCTCTGCCTCCCGAGCGCTAGGATTAAAGGCATGCGCCACCATGCCCGGCTTCATTTTGTCTTTCTTTGTCAGACATTTCATTTAAGCCAGCCTCACTGAAGGTCATTTCAAATGGATTTATAGTTTTTGGTGGAATTACATTACCTAGATTTTTTGTGTGTGTGTTTCTTGTATTATGATGTAGAGATTTTTGTATCATGAGTTATTCAGTGCTTTGGTTTCCTAACTGTCTCCTATATTCTTAGATGTGTGGATGAGAAGTTATATATCCTCAGGGTAGGACCTAAGGTGCCAGGTTTGTCTCTTATATGACTCTCAGAATGACCCACAGAGGTGACCCAGTGAGTTGTAGTCTGGTATGTAAATAGTATGCTGAGTGGGGCAGAATACAAATCTAATAATGCAAATAGGCAACATACACATATAAACACAACCCCCACTGGGTATTTATGCAAGGACAAGGATTAAAAAGATAATTTTAACAAAGCCAAACTATCTAAGGGTGTTTGGTGAAATTTCTGGTTTATGTTAGGTTCTAGTTCAGCCTGGGACTGAGACCATGCCCCCAAGAAAGACTTAAGGTAGAGACAACAAAGTACTGTGAATCAATAAATATCAAATGTGACAAATTCCCTTTTAAAACTCCTCCTATTAAGAATGGCAATGCCTATCAGAGGTGTATCTGTCAACTCTAAATGACCCTGTTACCTCTGGATCTCACCCAAGCTGAGTATGAGGCTGGTTCTTTCTCTCTGTGGGCTGGCTGGGTGAGTAGAGAAGTAGAGGTTTTCTTCCTGTGGCTCTGCTCTGCTGGATCAGGCAGGTTCCCAGCAAGTGTAAATTGCAGGGTGGTAGTTGATAGAAGCCTCAGGCCTCCCCTTGTTTCTCCACTGGGTCTGAAAACACCCTGCACCTTTAGTTTTGGGATGAAGAGTACTTTGTGATCTCTCTGCCTTTCCTTGCTCAGGTTGCTTTAGCGTGGCTACACCATAGCCATCTTAACCAGAAGTCTCCTGACTTAATTTTTAAAACAATACTATAATGTCTTATTACATTGATTTCTCTTTTTTTAAAATAAAATCACTTTATTTTTGCTTATTTTATATTTGACACATCTATAGTTACATAATAAAAGCCTTCTATGACTAACTTCACAGATCAAACAATAGTGATTATTATAAATCAATAGATATAATTTCTTAGGCTAAGTTTATTGAAGAGCTCAGTGTTACACTGTTTCTATAGGGTTCCATGTCCTAAACATTAATAGATAAAATTAACTAATGGTTTAATCAATTATTGTTCAAGATAACAGATTCCAAATCATAAATTCTAAGACTCTTAAAAACCTAATAATTATGCAAAATTTAAACTCACCCACCATGACTCAGGGAAATTTGTGGAAGAGGGGGCAGACAGTATGTAAGAGTCATGGCGGGGGAGAATATTGTTCAGTTAATTAGGTAGTAGGCTAAGCCTTGAGATGGTCATGGTTTTATGAATTACTTGGCATTGATTTCTCTTAAGCAAGGTATCTTTTAAAAAAATTTGTTCCCAAGGCTTTTTAAAAGGAGTTTTGTAACTAAAATGCTTTGGTAGGGGTCGGAAGCTCTGTGCCTTCCTACCTTCCATCCACCCATATCAACTTGGAAGACCCTCAAAGGAACCTCTAGCTAACAAGCATATTTTGAAAAGCACTGTTAGACCATTTGCATCTTGACATGCCAAGTGCTAGCAAAGTATTAGAGAGTGAAACTGAATTTATTTTTAGAATTTTCTTTCCATTTTCTATCTGAAGCTTAGAAGTTTCTGTTATGTCTCAGTCTGATTCTAAAAGATGGTGATGTAAGAGTCAGCAGATTTGGAATGTAAAACAGTATCTGAATGCATGTGCATGGGCTAAGATTTCACTATGACCCTTACTACATAGGATAAAAATAAAGATCCATTCTCCACAGCCAAGGCTGGCCTAGAACTCACTTTGTAACCCAGTCTGTCCTCAAATTCACGATTGTACTGCCTCTTCCTCCTGAATGTTGAATAACAGGTATGAGCCACGACACCCTTTCTAAGACCTTTTTTCCTTTGAGGACTGTGATCCTCAAAGAGGAAGTGGCTCTGTGAGCAGGAACTTTATTATTCATAGTGTTTGCTATTTTATCTCCACCTCATAATGTGTTTACTGAGTGAGTGAGGAAATTTCCAGATCTTCTGTCCTACACTGCAAGTTACTTGAAGGACCATGTTTCATTTACCCCCATATATTCATGGCCACAAAGTCAGGAGTTTGCTTACTAATGACTGAATGGACAAATGTCCATCAAATATTTATATATCTGTATTTCCCCTGTATTTTTGAAGATGAAACTGAGTCTTCCACACTATTAACATAGCATCTTGACGAATAGTTTGCCAAAAATGTTTGCAGAACTGAATAAAATTTGAATGATTGGTACCAGAGTACAGTGCCTTCTTAATAGACAATATAATTATTTCCTGAGTCGAGATAACCCACTCAGCGTGTTCTTAGTGCCCGTTGAGTAATGTGAGCAACGGGGATGGCGTCTCACAGCAGATAAGACTGTGAAGGTGGGGATGTTTTAAGAACTGTTTTTAGACCATTGGAGGGGAAGTGGGTTGAGAAGACCTGTGAGGAAGGTGGAGATAGCATGGTGAGAGCCCAAGTTTAGAAGTCAAAGGTCTACATTCAGAGTTCCAGTCATGTGACAGGTTTCTGGGGGATGGAAGTAAGAATGATGTGTGCATTGATAGTGCATTTGAAGGACATTGCTTGTAAAGTTCTAAGTCATACATCACCTTCCCCATGGAGAAGGTTCCAGATATTTTTTGAATGATGAAGAATAGATGACTTTGACTAATGAGAAGAGTGAAGCCATTGGAATGCCTTTATGCCTTCTGCATCTGAACCACCAGGAAAGCTGTCTTCTAGGAAAATATGTGAAGTCACCAAATCTCATGACACAGGAAAGATGTTTTAGATCACTTGGAAACTCCTAAAACTGAAATTATGTCAGAGGTGACTAAGTCATAGGTTTTTGTTTTTTTTTTCAGGCAGACATTATTTCTAAAGTTGCTGCTTTGTTGAAAGAGGCAAACTATAAGATAAACCATGCAGAAAATCCTTAGAGAAAAGGGGGGGGGGTTGCCAACAGATGATCCTTAATTGTCTACTGTCTACTGACGAGTCATTTTCCTCTTTCATATTTGGCTATAAGAAGTTACATCAACTGGTCTTTTGTTAACAAAATAATTTGGAATAAAAGTTGAGAGGCCACCAGTTGAAGAAAAATCTGATTTAAATCTGGGATGTATGAATTGGTAACAGCTTAGTCTTTATGAAGTAAGAGTGACTTTATTGGAACTTATTTATGTCCAAAAAATACTGCATCTTCCTGCTTCTCTGATATCCTCTGATGCCTCCTGTGGTCAATGAGGGTCCCTCTTTCCTGGGGTTTGTTCAACTTCCTACCTTCCCCTAAGCCACTAACCTTGTATAATACTCTACTGTAATAACTGACTTGTATGTCTGTTTTCTTAACCAAGTGGGGAGCGCCTTGAAAACAGGGACAGTCTTTGCTTTATTTAGTCTGCAGTGCTCAGAACTACACATGATACAGGAAAAGACTAAGTGGAACAAAGAAATGAAAATATGTAAATTATTTTGCTTGTGTAAGATTGTCTAATCTTTTGTGTAGCTCACTGTGGCACAAGTACAGTCCTGTTTTTAATGTTGATATAAAATATAAACCCAAATAAATGTTTTTTAAAACAACCATGATCTTTTTGTACCCTAAAATTTAAGGTTTTAAGATTTGATGATGCCTATTTCCAGTGGCATAGTGAGATTGGAATTTTATACTTTCTTGACGTGACTGAGTTGGCATAACATATACATATATAAACATTACATATATTCATATGTATAATATATGTATTCAAAAGCCTTAAGTTGTATGAACTCTTAGCCATTCACTGTCTATATATCCTTAAGAAAAATTTAAAAATTGTGATTTTTTTTTGATAACATAGTTTTAAATTACAGCACATCAGTATAAATGAGGACTACACCATCTTTTAAAACATACATTCCTCACCCACCACGACTCAGGGAACTGAGCGGAAGAGGGGGCAGAAAGATTGTGAGAGCTGTGGTGGGGAAGACCATCCAGAAGCATGGCACCCCTGAGTAACAACACACTTGGGCCAGGAGAACCGGGCTGAATACTAGGCTATCCATGGTCCTATCCATGGTCCCCTGCCACAAGGACTGATCCAGACAGTCCACAGAGGAGGATATCCAGCTGATTGGGGATGGGGAGGGGGGGGAATTGGGGATAACAACTCATTGTTGGCCCACTAAATAATGTAATTCATTACGGACAATAAATAAAATTTTTAAAAACCATACATTATAAATTAGTAAGGTGAAGTCTTATTTTTAAAGTATTGTGTACAATATGGTTGTTTTTACAGTGATATTTGCATAGGGAAAGGTTTTAAATGGCTGTACACCGAAATTATAAGGAATAGTAACTTCTTAGTGACAGAATACCAGGAGTTTTCATTCTATTCCACATCAGATATTTTTTGTAATATGAGAAGTATGTATTACTTTTGTAATATAAAACATCAATAAAGGTAATGTGAGGAATGTATGCTTTCTCCTTTGCTTAATTATACATAATCTGCCCCCTGAGAGAAGAACCCCAACTATGTAATGGTCATTCTCACCTGGACCACGATTGAGAACCTTTTCCCTGCACATTCTGTCCCTTGCACACAGTAGTGAC
>PVHP010013097.1:0-41650 GCA_004024765.1 Zapus hudsonius | reverse complement strand
AGGGTGGGGGGAGGGGCTACTAAGGAGCCCCTGTCTTGGTGACAGAGAAAAAGAAAAAAAAAACCGATGGGGGAGGGGCGAGGCAGGCGGCGGGAGGAGGGGCTACGAAGGAGCCCCTGGTCCCTGTGGAAGAGAGAGAAGAAAGAAAAAGCAATGGGGGAGGGGCACGGCAGATGGAGGGTGGGAGGAGGGGCTATGAAGGTGCCCCCAGTCCTGGTGAAAGAGAATGAGAAAAAAAGTGATGGGGGAGGGGCGCGGCAGACCTGCAGGAGGGCGGGAGGACAGGCTACGAAGGAGCCCCCTGTCCTGGTGAAAGAGAGAATGAGAAAAAAAAGTGATGGGGGTGGGGCGCGGCAGACATGATGGAGGACGGGTGGAGGGGCTACGAAAGAGCCTCCAGTCCTGGTGAAAGAGAGAGAGAAGAAATAAAAGTGATGGGGCTGCGCAGCAGATGGCGGGAAGAAGGGCTAGGAAGGAGTCCCCGGTATGGAGAGGCGGGCAAACGCTCTGGAGGCCAAAGGGCGGGGGGACGAGCTATGTATTGATGGTCGATTGAGAAAGAATATTAATATCAGAAATAAAATTTAAAAAATTGACAAAAAGTTGAAAAAAAAGACAGGCGAGTGCCCGGGAGGGGCGGGATAGACAGAGGGTGGGAGGGTGGGTGCCAAAACCCCAGGAAAGCCGCCCCGCCGAACGAATGATAGGCTCAGGCGGCAGGCGGGTAGAAGCCGCTCCGGCACAGCCTGCCTTGAGGACTCACTGCCTCCTGCGAGCTCTTTTCCACGCTGCCGGCTTCCAGTCATGCAGATCCTGTGCTTGGAGGTGCCTGGAATTCAGCGCGTGGCCGCAGCTAGTGTCCACAAGCTGGATCCCTGCTGAAGACCCTGGCCCTAATTTCCCGAGGTGTATGGCGTGTCTGCTAGTCAGCCATCTTCTCTGCTTTATTTTTGAGTAGGGTTTCCTTTATGAACTCTGTTGCACCCACATTTGGTGCATATATGTTAATGATGGTGACATCTTCCTGCTCGATCATTCCTTTGATGAGTAAGAAGTGAACATCATTATCCTTTTTAATTGATTTTGGTGTAAAGTCTATTTGTCAGAGATTAGTGTAGGCACACCTGCTTTCTTTTTACTTCCACTTGCCTGATAAACTGTTTTCCATCATTTACTCTAAGAAGGTTTCTGTCTTTAGAAGTAAAGTGTGTTTCCTGAAGGCAGCAGATGGACGGGTCCATTTTTCTGATCCACCCTGAAAGTCTGTGTCTTTTTATAGGGTAGCTAAGTCCATTTATATTCAGTAATATAACTGTGAGGTTTGCTTTGAGCCCTGCCATGATGAAGGGTTAATGGGGGTTATTGTCTGTGCTGCTGTTATTAGCACACTGACTGTGATTGTCATGTCTGATCTCTGGTATTCTTCTGAGGAAGATTTCTTGTTTCTTCTGTCTGGGATATCTCTTGCAGGATCTTCTGAAATTGTGGTTTTGTTTTGAAATAGTCTTAGAGCTGGCTTACTTCATGGAACACTTTCACTTCTCCATCTATCAGGAGGGATATCTTTGCTGGGTACAGTAGTCTAGGTTGAAAGCCATACTTCTTTAGGCCCTGAAAAGCATTATTCCAAGCCCTTCTGGCTTTCATGGTTTCTAATGAGAAGTCTGAGGTAAGTCTGATGGCTTTTCCTTCATAAGTTACAGTTTGCTTTCCTCTAGCAGCTTTGAGTATTTTCTCTTTGCTTTCTATGTTAGGCATCTTAATTAAAATGTGTCTTGGAGAATTTCTATTCATGTCAAGTCTGTTTGGAGTCCTCTGGGCCCCTTCAAAGTTGAGTGTACTTTCTCTTGTTAGATAGGGAAAGTTTTCTTGAATAATTCTGTTGAAGATATTTCTTATGCCCTTAGCCTGGGCTTCTTCTCCCTCTGGGATCCCCAAGATTCTAATATTGGTCCTCTTTATTGTATCCCATAGATCCCTCAAATTGTGCTCACTTGATTTCTTGAATTTATTGAAACCTATGACATCCTTATTAATTTCTTCTGATTTGTCTTCTTCTTCTGAAATTCTGTCCTCCAGAGTATAAACTCTGGGACTGAATGGTTCAAGGGAGGTTTTTAACATCTCCTTTTCGTTATTGGTTTCTGCTATAATTTTGTTTATAGACTCCAATTCTTTGGTGAGATCGAATTTCCAATCTATTTTTATTTTTGTTTGGGATTCCTGATAATCATTTTTAAGTTTTCTTAAGTCCTCATAAAATTTAATCAATTGATTGTCCAGTTCTTCTCTTAGTTGATTAATCTTTAATTCACTTAATGTATTTCTGAATTCGTTCATATTTCTCTCCATCAAATTCAGTTTGGAATCTATTCTTGAGTAAGAAAGCTTCATCTCATTCATGTCTTTTTTCATAATTTCCATATCAGCCCTTAACTGCTTCATATTTGCATTGCAGTTGTGGTCAGGAGTCATATTATTCTCTCTTTGCGATTGTATATGAGAGACCTCTACTTCCCTGCCTCTTTCGTATACCATAATGGGACTAGGGGCCCTGGGTTGGGGAGTTACATTTTTACTTTTTTTTTCCCTGCCTAGATAGGGAAGTGGGACTCAGGTACCCTGGGGGTGCTATTCAGCCAACTTTACTTCCTGGCAGTAGCGTGTGTTCTCTGGTTCTCGCGGAGAGTGCCTGTGCCCTCCTGGGATGTACCCGTCTGATGAACCGGCCTCTTCCAAGGTCCCTAGGTATTTGCCTGATGACTGGCCCCGGAACCAAGCTAGGTCAGCTTGTCCAAGGATCGTGTCTGCCTGTGTATGTGTGTGTGGGGGGGTTGTGGAGAGGATTGCATCTGAGGATTGGGTGCTCTCTCGGGGGAAGCCACTCAATTGGCACCAAATTCCAGGAACCCGCCGCAAAGGGACAATGGTGGGAGCTTGGGGTGTGCAGGGTTCAGCTCCGTGTTCCCTTGCGGAACTGAGTGCAGCTGGGGAACCCTGTGGTGGTTCCGAAGCTGAGGAGAGGCTGTTGCTGTTCCTGTGGTCAGTTACGGCTGTGATTCAGGGCCTGGATCCCAGCTGGGCAATCAAACCTCCGCGGAGAGACAGCCCCTCACCTCTCAGACAGCACCCTTCCAAATCAGCCTCTGCCACGATTTCCAGGTATCTGCCTCAGGTGTGGACCCGGAACCAAGCTAGGTCAGCGTGCCCAAGGATTTCGTCTGCCTGTGTATGTGGAGGGGGGGTCTTGGAGATAAGCATGTTGGAGGATTGGGTGCTCCCTCCAGGGGAAGCGGCTCAATTGGCGGCGCTTGGAACCTGCCTCGAGGGTATAATGGAGGGAGCTTGTGGAGGGGGAAGGTTTGGCTCTCTGCTCTGCAGGGGAGCAGAGAGCCGCTGGTGAACCCCATCTGCTCTGGCCCAGGAGGTGGGGGGTAGGGAGGGCCCTGGCTCAGGTCCGGCCAGTGTCCAAAGTTTGGATCCCTGCTGAAGAAATCAAACCTTTACGAAGAGAGTCCAGACGACGCTGTTACTTGTCCACCTTCTTGCTCTGCCCCCCTAATTTTTCTTTTCTTAATTAAAAAAAATTTTATTGGGAATTTTAATATATGAACATACTGCAAATTGGCCATATTCCTATTTATCCTCTGTGTTCCCTTCTCCCCTGCTATGTCTGGACTTCCTCAGAGAGGTATTGTTGGAAAAGTGTACTCTGAGAGCCCTTCTTAGTGGGATTGTCAGTTTTCCCTGATGGGTAATGAATGTACCATTTAATCTGTGTGTGTCCGTCAGGGGGGAAAATGCCTCAGTATACTCTTTCCCATCCTGTGGCTCTTACATTCTTTCTGCCACTTCTTCCTCAAAGTTCCCTGAGATTTGGAGAATGTCTGAGAAGGCTCCTTTACTGATTAGCTTTCAGCAGTCTCTTGTTTTATGCTTTGATGCATTTGAGTCTCTAGTGTCTTCTGAAGTCTCCATGGAAAGGCTCTCTGGGTAGCAGCAAGAGCAGCACTCACATTTAATCTACTTCTTCCTCTGTAATGTTTCCTGGGCTCTGGCTGGTTTAGTAGAAATGATATGACCAGGTCTAGGCACAGGGCCATCTCTTGTCATTTTGAGGGGTCTTGAGTCTCCTGGGTATTTTCTGCCATTTCTAAAAATCAGGTTCTCTAACCTAGAGTGACAGTAGCATTGATTAAAGGTCATACACATCTATATTTATGTTTAAGTTCCAAGAAGGCTTTTTGATGAGTATAACCTCTCCAGTTAGCCAAAGAACAATGGAAACTTCCCTCTAAGATTCAGTTATCTTTCAAGCCATGGGCTTTTACTTGGTTTTCAGAACCAGACATGAATGTCTTCTCACTGTATAAGCCTCATATCCAATCACAGGAAAGTTGATTACTCCCATAACTTATGTTCCACTGTTGGGTACATCTTGCCTGGCTGGTTGATTTTGTAGCTTGGAGTATCTATTATTTATTCAGACTGTTGATTTTTTTTTAATCTCTCAGCAGCTTGCATAACAGCTAGCTGACAAGGAGATAGCTTACATCTCCATTTCAGCTTGACTTCTCAATATCCTACAACTATAGCCTGTGCACACTCAGATTTTTACATTTGTTCTTGGGAGCTGAGTTTGGTAGTCTCCTTCCTGAGCAACTAGCTCTTGTAACTGCTCATGTCCTAAGCTGCACTTCTGATTTTTAAATCAAACTTTATAACTGAAGCATAACGTATAGAGTGAAAAGCACACAACTCATAATTGTCCAGCATAATGAAGATTTTCAAAATGTACACAACTGTGTAACACTACCCAGATAATAAAATAGAATATAACTTCCTTCTCAGAAGCCTCATAGGAACACCCTCCCAGTTGTTACTCTATTATCATCTATCATCATTGCCTTTCTTTGAAACATATATATATATATATACATATATATATATACACATATACATATATATATGTTCTACATTCTTTTGCGTCTGATTTCATTTTGCATTATGTTTTTTAGATTAATGCACGCTGGTTACATGTCATCAGTAATCCATTTATTTCTTTAGTGCATTGATACCAATGTGTTTATTCATTCTACTGTAGGAATTTCAAGTTTTTTCTTGTTGATATCTACTATTGATCACACTACTCCAAAACATTCTTGTGTAGTTTTGCATATGTGCATATAAGGGTATACATTTCTGTGGTACACACATAGCCTAGTGATACTAGCTCTTAATATTTCTTAAAGTATTGACTTTGATATGCCTGGTAAGTTCACATGCAATGAAACAGTAAAAAAAATAAAGCTTTGAATAATGTTATTTTTCTTTATGGAGAAGTTGTAGTGACTGTGAAGTAGTTGGATTAGTAATTGATCACTTCAATTAAGATTAAGCTCAATTTAGGTTTCATTAACTCTTTTATAAATCTGGCATAGTTGTGATGGGATCTTGCAACTACCTTTTATAAATTCCTGTATTGGAATATGTATTTTTCATAGTTTTTCCTCCTTAGAAGGCTTGGAACTCATATTTAAAAATAGATTTTTCAGTCTGCTCAGTCTCACTAGTCCACTGAGAGGTATGGTTAGCAATTATGTCGTAGAAGCTGCTCTGTTTACCTTTTTAACCCATGCTACAAGATATCTGATGAATTAGCAAATGTTTCAAGGAGCCTAGCAGCATAGAATGGTAAGTTTCTATTTACTCATCTTTATTTTCCCCCAATTTATAACTGTTCAATCAAACAGAATATTCTTTTAAATTGAGGTCAATTTTACAGAATATGAAATTAACCATTTTAACATGAAAAATTCAGTGACCTTTAGTGTATTCATGGATTTATAACCATTACCAGTATGAAGTTTCAATATTTTCCCACTACCTAAAAGCTATAAGCAGTTAAAATATTCTTTTGTAAAATCTAACTTTTGTAATTACTCAGGAATGGAGGATTTGTCTTGTTCAAAATAGTCCAGAATAGCCAAAGGTAAAATTATTTTGTATTTCATTTGGTTATTGTAAAGTACTTCTCATAAGAGTGTTCAATTTGTACTTTAAAATAATATTGCTGGAACAAAAGAAGGGGAAGAAGGTACTGTGAGGATATTATAAACAATTTGTACTATATTTATAAAAATTCCTATTAATAAAATAAATACAAATAAGTTTGTTGGTATTCTGAAACAATACGTGCTTATTATGCATTGGAAAAATCTGAAAAGTAAAAAAAATAATATTCCTAATATCTAGGAATAACCCAATTATTGTACATACTATTCTAAACAATTTTCTGGGTTTTACCATGAAATTTTGATCAAAGTTCTACTGGAGAAAAACACTTCGCTATCATACTTGGTTCTGTCATTTAAAGCTTTTGCAGAATTGTTCATGTTTGTTTTCATATGTAGTATTTTAAAGACAACAAAATTCCTTTTAGAGTTACATATATTAAGTGTCTCAATATTTTTTTCAAAACTTGACTATAAAATAATAATTTCTGTAAGTTTGTACTTTTAAAAAGTATATATTGATTTTTAATAAAATGGTTATGCTCTTTTTTTTTAAATTAAGTAGGAACTTTGGACAAATCATATGTTGACACCACCATTTCCCTCCTCCCTGCCCCCATTCCACTGAGGGCCCTTCTCAGTGGGATTGCTGATATTCACCATGGGTTTGTGGGTTATGGGTTGTGAGAGCAGCAGACAGTCATTGTGTGTATGTGTGTTGGGCAATACGTCTGGATATTCCCACCCACCTTAGCTCTTACAATCATTCCACCCCCTCTTCTATGTAATTCCTCAAACTGTGGTAGGTATGTTACAGTCTATCTCTGTGGAAGGGGCAGTGATACCTCAGTATATTCCCACCCACACTGAGACTCTTATGATCTTTCTTCCCCTTCTGCCACAATGTTCCCTGATCTATACTGGTCAAGATGGAAACCAGATTTAGTGTTGAATATTTTGTAGCCCTTGGATCTCTGTTTTGATGAGGTGGTGTGATCACAGTGTCTGGCACCATCTTCTTAGAACTGGTTTTCAGGCTAGCTGTGAAAACAGTACTTGAGTCACCTCTTCCTCTGCAATGACTTCTGGACCCCTGCAGATGTAGTGGAGGTGACCCATCTTGTGGTAGGCAGTTGGCTATCTCTTCTTCATGGATTAGTGTATCCTGGATCTCCCAGTATTCTATACCACCTGTAAGATAAAACAGAGTCTCCAACCAAAAGTGAGAGCAGCATGTATTAAAGGGGATAAGTATAGCTATTAGACATTCTTTATGATAAATTGATTAGCTTAAAGCCATATTATATTTTTAAATAACTTAGGTGGTTTAAATTAGGTGTCTCCCTTAAACTCATGTGTTCTGAATGCTAGGTCCTTCACTGGTGGCAATTTAGGAAGTGGAGCCTTGCTGGAAGATGTCTGTTGTTAGAGGTAGGTTATGGGTGTTATAGCTAGCTTCCCCTTGGCAGTGTTTGGCAAACTCTCCTGCTACTGTTGTCCACCTAATGTTAGCTAGGAGGTGATATCCATCCTCTTCTCATGATGTTTTCCTCTGCCATCATGGAGTGCCCCCTGGAGTCTGTAAGTAAAAAACAAACAAACAAACAAACAAACAAACAAACAAACAAACACCCTTTCCTCCCACCAGCTGCTTTTGGTTGGGGGCTTTGAGCCAGCAATGAGAAGGTAACCAACAGATATTGGTACTGAGAAGTGGAGTCATAGATACCAGAAACCTGTCTTGTAGCTTTTGGTCTTTTGGAACAGATTGAAGGAATCTGAATCATTGGTCTAAGAGGCATTTTGCAATGCTGAGGGAAGAATTGGATAGATTATTCTGGCCAGAATTTAAAGACTTGATTGTAGTTAGAACTGTGGATTGTGAGGCTTTACTTATGAGGAAAAGAAGTTCTTTGCCAATACTGGTCTAGAAGCAGTTTGTGTGAGCCTCACTGTATTTTCCCTGCCTGTTTCCTGAGAGCTTGTGCAGGTTTGGATTGTGTAATAATACACTGGTGTGAGCAGACAGAATGTAAGAATGTAACAAAAATAAGGTTTCAGTCTGGAGAAAGTGCTCATTCAGCTGTAATTGTTTGAGAGAGTACACCATTGAGATTAGGCCAGATGTTCTGCACTGGGACAGCATGAAGATTGATAACTCTTTTTATAAAAGGGGTCCTCAATGCTGAAGGAGTGTCCCACTCTTCAAAGTTATATTTATCACCTGGTACAGTGGAAAATAACAAATACAGGAATGAGAGCGTCAGTAATTTGCAATTTGGTTTGTTTTCTTGGAAATGGCCATAGGGATTGTGAGGCAGGGTTGTAGGAAGTCCCTTGGTAGAGGCTCAATGAGCCATGAAGCTAAACTGTGGGTTGTAATAGAGAACCGAGGACATTTTGAAATGCAGGAGTGTGAGATAGCCATCAAGGAGAGCTGTTTACTTGGGATGGATTTTTCTCCAGTCTGTGAGTAGCCCAGCTAGAGGGACAAAATTGGAATTCCAGAGACTTACTGGTTAGAAATGTCAAACTTGGAGCTATTGAACTTGATGTATGTCCTGTTTGAGATCTTGTATTCATTGGTTCAAACTTTTCTTGTTATGCTCAATGACATCTTTTGTATTGTGAATGTTTACTCTGTGCTATTGTGGTTTTATGTTGTTGTTGTTGTTGTTGCTGCTGTATTGTTTTATAGCTAACAGTTAAGAGACCTTGGACTGTGGGGATGTTTGAACAATACTTGCATTGATAAAAACTATGGGGACTTTTAAAGTTGGACTGAATGAATTGAACTTTATATTATGGATGGTCATCAGTTTATGAGGGCCAGGGGTGGAATATGGTGGTTTGAATTAGATGCCTGTCATAAACTCATGTGTTCTGAATGTTAGGCCCCAAATTACCCTGGTGGTAATTTGAGAATTCCCTTCCCTACTGGAAGAGATATGTTGTTGAACATGGGATTAAGAGTATTATAGCCAGCTTTCTCTTAACAATGTTTGGTTCACTCTCATGTTGTGGTGTTTTACCTACTACAAAAGAGATGATCTCCACCTAATTTTGGCCAGAAAATGATGTCTAGCCTCTGTTTATGTCATCTTTTTCCCTACTACCATGGAGCTTTTCCTTACATATGTGAGCCAAAATTAATAATTTTTCTTTTATCATCTACTTTTGGTCAGGTGTTTTCAGTGGCAGGGGGCCTTGACATCCACATTATGATTCTCTGTGTTTCTATGCTGTCTCAAATAAATAAATGATGATATTAGAAAACATGAAATATTTTATATATCTTCATTACTCCTCTGTAAATGCTTAAAATACTCTGGAAGGACATATGAATTAAACTTGGAGTCATATCATGTGTAAATTGGTAGTATAGTTCCTAGATTGATGATGGAGTTGGAGGAATGTTTAAGTTATACCCATTTATTACTTAGTCAAAAAATAAGTTAAAAATTGAGATCATAATTTTATGATTTAAAAGAAACATGTAAAAAGTCTATCTCAGTAATACTCATAAGAATAAAATAGGAAAATCAATATTAATTATTGTGAGGAAGTGATTTCATAATAGTAGATTTAGTATTGATAGTACTTGGTTAGCAGTTGAATATATGATGGTTTTTAAAAAGAGAAATAACTTCATTGAGAATGTTCTGGAATAAGTGTATACTCATTCAGAAACGGATCTTACTATAGTAAGTCACTTTATTTCTCCTAATTACTAGGATCTTTCTGAGAATCAAATAATAATAAGTGAAGTGCCT
Organism: Zapus hudsonius; assembly: GCA_004024765.1. Taxonomy (NCBI): domain Eukaryota; kingdom Metazoa; phylum Chordata; class Mammalia; order Rodentia; family Dipodidae; genus Zapus; species Zapus hudsonius. The sequence continues at coordinate 31,863 of PVHP010013097.1, read as the reverse complement.
ATTTCCATTTAAAGAAATGTAATTGACCTCTTACTCTCACCTTCTTAATCTTTATCCTAACCTTGGCTGATTAGTGACTCTGAGTCCTTATAGGATGATCACTTTTTCAAAGGCTCCAAGTATCTTCTGGACTGTACACTCTAGCCAGGAAAGTGGATAGTATGTTTTAGAAAGAGATTATTCAGATACACAGGAGTGTAAAGTATGAAGGGATTAATACTGCATCATCACCAAGCCAAATCAGATTTAGAGAAAAGGAAGGAAGAGATTTGGAACTATATCTAAAACAAAAACCTATAAAATTCAATAGCAAGAATCCCTATTATTTCTTGGAATTTTAACTAAAACAGTTTTTTCCCATTTTATTTATTGATGTTTAATCAGTTATTTTCAAGGAGAAATAATGAAATAACGAGAGAAAGAGAGAGAGAGAATGGGAACACCAGGTCCTCTTGCCACTGCAAATGAACACTCCGGATGCATGTGCCATCCTGTACATCTGGCTTTATGTGGGTACTGACAAAACAATCAAGGGTCATTAGGCTTTGTGTGTAAGTGCCTTAACTGCTGAGCAATCTATCCAGCCCCTAAAATAGTTTTATTTTGTTGTTACTACTCATTGTGGTTTGAATGGGGAATGTCCCCTATAAGCTCATGTGTATTTTTTTTTTCTTATTTTCTTTTTATTTTGAGGCAGGTTCTAACTCTAGTGCAGGTTTACCTGAACTCAGTCTCTAGCCCAGGCTATCACTGAACTCATGTGGATCCCCTTACCTCACAGCCTCCTTAGTGCTGGGATTAAAGGCATGTGCTAGCATGCTGGAAAGCTCCTGTTTGAACACTTGGTCTCTTTGTGGTGTCATTGTTTTGGAAGGTTGTGGAATCTTTAAGAGGTGGAGTCTTGCTAGAGGAAATGGACCACTGGGGGTGAGCCTTGATATTTTTAGCCTAGCTGCATTTGCTACTCTTTCTCTACATATTCCTTGTTGACATGATCCTTTGACTCAGGCTTTCTCCTCCAGCATGATACATCTCCTCTAACTTGATGGAATCTACCCTCTGGAACTATAAGCTGAATTAAATACTTTTCCTTCCATAATTGTTTTTGTTTATAGTAATGAAAAATGAACTGATATACTACTTAAACTATTAATCTCCAAGTTCATTTTTCTTTTGTCTGTAAGAACAAAAATATCAGATAAAATTAATTTTGAGGATACTGACCTATTGGTAATGATGGTTGCATTATAAAGATCCTATTGGGCTAGAGAGATGGCTAAGTGGTTAAGGCACTTGCCTCCAGTGCCTAAGGCCCCAAGTTCAATTCACCAGTACCAACATAAGCCAGACCCACAAGGTGGTTGCCCTGGTATTCTCTCTCTCTCTCTCTCTCTCTCTCTCTCTCTCTCTCTCTCTCTCTCTCTCTTTCTCTCTGATTAATAAAGAAAAAATAAAAATAATAAATAAATAAATATCCTTAAAAAATAAAGATCCTATTATATTGTTGCTTATCTGTGAAAATCAACCTTTCTTAATGATTTTAATCTAATGATTCGGTCAAATTAGTAGTAGGTGTAAATGAGTAAATTTGATAGTGATATGGATTTAGGATTTTTTAAAATGTAATTTTATGCCAGAGCTGTTATTCTCATGAATTCTGATATAAAATTTTACTTACATACTACATGGACTCAGGAGAATTATTTACTTTACACTTTAATAATATTTACTTTGTAATGTGACTTATCAAACAAAATCCCCATCTTTCCAAATGCCTTTAGGTGTTTGTGAGTCACTATGGAATTTGAACTCAAAACTAAAATACTGAGACTTATTACCTTTTGATACTGACTATGGAAAGACAGATGGGAACTGATGCAGCAGTCATCTTATTATAGTAACAAATGAACTTGGATACTCACTTATAAACAGTAGAGTTTATTTTGGCTCACAAGTTGGATGCTCCAGTCAACAATTAGTAGCCTGTATGATTTTGAGCCTGTGGAAAAGAACATAGCATGGATATTTGTCAGAATAAAACTGTTCATCTCTTGGCCAGGAAGCAAAGGAGAATGAGGCCAGAATTGAGGTTGTAAAAATGCTTCAAAGGTGTGCTCCCAGTGACCTATGTACCTTTCACTAGGCCTCAATTATTCCACTTCCCATTCAAATTAACATGATGACAGAGTTTTACACATGAGCCCTCAAAAGGCATTTAAGAAACAAATAGTAGATAGCATTGACTAGAAAAGTCCTATTCATTTACAATTTTTAGTACATTTCTTGTAAACACATAGACTCCTTTGTCTTCTTATGAACACAGACTCACTGCCCACCCAATTCTCTTCTTTTTCTCTAAACCTGAGTTAGCTTGATGATGATGCAGTATTAATCTGTTCATACTTTACACTCCTGTTTGTCTGAATATTCTTTTGTAGCTGTTTCACATTTACATATTAAGGATTTTGCTATGTTCTACAAGATTGCTGAACTTAGCATGTTCCCCAACTTATTGGACTGTTGATCTTCCCCACTATGTATAACCAGCAGCAACTAAAATGATTTAAGAGAGATCCTATGAACTTTTGGTAAATTCCTTTTCAACACTTCTACTACAGTTCATAAAGGAGGCCTTTATGGAGCTTATAAAATTTATTTGAAAAGATTTCAAGAGGCTTCCATACTTTAACTATGGTTTCAGAACTCCAGATCCTTTTGATAATAGCTCCTTGCTCTTCTGGCCACATAACTGTGATTAGGGAGGCTGCAGATTCATGTCTTAGAGAATCCCCCCAATCCCAAGGTGCAACACTATCAACTGCAGGATTTAGGATTATGCATGTTGTTTCCTTTATTTACTGCAAATTTCCTTAACACAGTCAACCTCACCAATAGAAATGCCCCCAAACAAGGTCTTCCAGAAAGACAGCTATAACTAGATGCAATTTCGTATCTTACCTTACAGAAACCCTGCTTCTAGAAACCTCCAAGTAAGATGGTGGACTAGAAGCTGCTTTTCTGTGACCTACTGTTAAGAAAGGGGTCAGAATAAGGAAAAATGTACTCTCTGCCAAAGAAAGAAGGAGAGGAAGATCTTTGGGAATTCATAAAGGTAGTGCCATTCATCCATAATCAGGAACACATAGGCAGCAAAAGGTTTAACAAAGGCAGGTTGAAGTGAATAGGGAAAGGTAACCTCATCCACCCTTTGTTGCAGGGAGCAAATCTTATGTACACAGAATAACATTGGAGAATGATGGCCCTAAGCATGAGGTCAGATGATGGGTTAACCTCTAGAGCTTCCTATCAGCCATACTGTTCTTGAGCCCCAAAACTCTAGATCTATTTGACACACACACAGCTGCATCACTCCAACATAGTGATTAATAATTCAGAGATCTAGGGAGTATTAAGGCAGGAACTTTATCTGTAGAGATCTCAGTGCTGTGGCTGCTTCTTTCTTGTAAGCCCCATGTACTGGGATGACACCCCCAGCTGCAAGAGTAGCCACCCTAGAGTGTACTAGTGGGAGAATCTCAGAGGAATGAGAGAGCATACCCAGCCCACAGACTGCAAAGCCAAGTGTGGCCAATTGAAACCTTTGGAATGCAATGAAGGGTAACTCATAAATTAAATGCAGACATTGGCATAATATTGGCTCAACACCAGTTTATGCCATAGGAAAGATAAGAGCCCATAAGTTCCAATAGACTTCAATTTTTCACGACCCAGAAAAAAGCTGCTCTAGCAGGTGACTTTATTATTATTAATACTATCATTATTATTCCTAGTGCTTCCTCCTTTGCTTTTGATTATATTTTAGCAGTATTTTCTTTTATTATATTTTCAAAATATTTCTTTTTTAATCTTCATTCATTCATCTATTTTTAATGAGCTGTTTTTTCTTTTGTAGTCCCTTGCTTTTCCCCTTCATTTTACTCTTTGGTATACTTTTAGTAGTAATTTGACTTTTAATGATTTTTAAAAACTATAGCTTAAATTCCCTTTCTTACCTTTAATGTTATTTTCAAACCTCTTCATTATTGGAAAATCTTTTTGGATTTTTTAAAAATGTATATTACTTCCTATTTTCTCTTCCCTAAAATGACATTTTCTTTTCTCATCCTTTCTGTTTTTGTTTTTGTTTTAAATTTAAATTTATATATTTTACAATTTCATGCTTATAATTACATGCTGATAATGTATTTAGGTCTTATTCACCCATATTACCTTCTCTTATTCCCCTTCAATTCAAACCAAATTCTTCTTCTCCTTCATACCTACATGAGTATTTTATGATGCACTGAATGCTTCTTGTCTGTTTATCCCCATTCTCTGATTCTTCTTTATTTCATTCTTGTAATACTTACCCTAAATAATATTTCAACATTATATCATAGTCTACATTAGTTTTCCAATTTTATTGTTTATAGTCTTTGGTGGTGTATAATAGTGGGCTTTAATCAATTTAAGTGTATTTCTATAACTTGTATGGTTTCTACTGTGATAGCTCTTTGTCTTCTCATTAAGTGGTACTCAGAAGTGAACAATCATGAGTAGACCACTGAATGACAGAATCTCAAAATAAAAAATATAAAATATATAAAAACCCCACAGATGCAGAAATCATAAGATAGAAACATAACAACTGTGATAAAGCAAGGGAAATTACTCCTCTATTAGAACAAAAGTTTTTAACTATTAATTCGTAGGATACTTAAATAGGTAAAATGCTGGGTGAAGTTTTGTAAGGTAATAAATGCCATGAAAGAGAATAGAATACAAAGAAGCAGGTGGATTCAATTAAGTCCCTAGATTGTAAAATTAGCAGCATAAAGAAAAAAAATCAATAAAAATGGAATTGAAATTTAGCAATATGAATGAAAAGTCACCAATACAGAAGAAAGTTTCAGTAAGGAAATTGAGATTTTTGAAAAAATTATAGAAATGTTAGAAATGAAAAACCTAATGAATTAAAGAAAAATTACATTGGAATTTTTCCTAGTATATTTAAACAAGTGAGTGAAACAATGTCAGGGATGGAGAATAAAGTTAAAAATATATATGCTAACATTAATAAAGAAAGAAAGAAGCATTATTAGCATGTCCAGAACTCTGTTCTGTGATCATGTGGCCAAACTTAAGGATTCATGGAAAGATAAAAGAATCACCAAGATAAAAGCTAAAGACATAGAGAATCTATTTTAAAAAGCTATAGTTGAAAATGTCTCATATCCAGTGAAAGAAATGGGCATCCAAATACAAGAACCCCAATTAGATATGACAAGAGAAAACAACTTTTTTTTCACAACATATTATCGCCAAGATGTAAAAATCAAAAAAGAAGAAATAATGTCAAAAGGTGTTTGGGAAAACTGTCAACTTACCTACAAGTGAAAGAAAATTAGAATAGACACACATCTAAGCAATCATCAAGGCCTGATGACCAAGGGAAGATATATTTCAAGTTCTGAAAGTAAAAAAAAAAAATCCAATCATGATTACTACATAAAGCTAAGCTATCTTTTTAAGTTCACAGTAAAATAAGGACATTCTAAGACAAGCACAAACTAGGGATGTTCATAGCAAGCTAGAACTTCAGAAGGTCCTTAAATACTGTGATGGTTAAGTTTATTGTCAACTTGCTTTGTTTAATAATCTACAGTAATCTTGGGCAGGTCTCTGAGTTTGCCTGCAGAAAGGATTGACAAAAGGAGGAGGTTCCTCCTTTTGAGTTGCCCTTCCCCCAAGTGGGTGGGCCTTCCAGAAGAGACTGGATACAAGAAAGCTTGGGGGGAAGGAAAACTTCCTTCTTTTTCCTTCCTCCCAGACTGCTGGTGCTGGTTCCAGACTTGAACTTGCATCCTGCTCTCCCACCCTTCCTGGATATCAGAACCCAGTTTCCTTGGCCTCACATCGTGGACTGAAGAGCAGCTGCTCCCCAAGGAGCCAACAGGCCTTCTGGGCTGGATTGGGACTGCTGAGGCCTCCAACCACGTGGACTGAACAGTTACTAGTTCCTTCACCTGTGGGCCTGCAGACTGCTATTGTTGGACTGTTGTAAGCTACCCCAATAAATTCCCTTTTACTATAATCCATTCTCTCAACTCTGTTTCCTCTAGAGAACCCTGACTAATACAAATACTATACACAGAACAGGGAGAAACACAATCTCAATCATGGAAAACAAGGACTACATGAAGAAAGGTGAGCTAGTAAGGAATCCATTATGCCCACAATAGTAAACCATCAGACTCATAATACTAATATGAGATAAAGAAATAAAATGCCAATAATACAATCAAGCAGAATGACAAACAGCAAGGAGTAAATAAAATCACATAATAATAACCATAAATGCAAATGGTGTCAACTCATCAAAAATGGACACATACTGGCTTAGTAGAGTAAAAGAAAAATTAGATCCAACTATCTGCTCTCTCTAAGCCACTTACCTCAATTATGAAGACACCACAGATGGAAGGTCAAATGATAGAAAATAAATCCAGTGAATGGAATAAAAACAAGCTAGCATAGCTATTTTCTGATATCTGTTACAAGTCAAATAAAAATTAGAAGAGATAAAGAAGGCCACTGGCTATATACGGACCAATGATGATATAACAATAGTAAACATATATGAATCAAATGCTTGGGCTTCAAATTTCACAAAATCAACACTATGGACACAAAATGTTTTATAGGTACTGATACAATGACAGTGGGTGAATATGCCAATACCATCTTTAAATAGGTCATGTAAACTAAAAAGCAACACAAACAGAAATTTCAAAGTTAAACTATACCATGGATCAAATAGACCTAACTGATTATCTACAAACTATTACACACAATAGAAATTGAATATAAATTCTTCTCAGTAGTTCTTGTAACCTTCTATAAAATACATTTAGTTTATAATGCAAGTATTAATAAATGCAAAATAATTGAAATAAGTTCTTGTATATCAATAGATCATGGTGAAATAAAACTAGAAATGCACAGCAAGAGAAGCTACATAAATACTTGCATACTAAATAAAACACTATAAACTTTTTTGTGTATATGTACATTTTATATACAGTGTTTCATAAAGGCATTTTTGTATGTGTTTCATGTAATTTGGTCATATTCAGCAACTTGTATTCTCGCCTTTCATTTCCCTCTTCTTTCCCTGTGTTCTTCTAGTTTCACTTCTACTTTCCTGAGATTATACACAAATGATTTCTTATGTCTATATTAAATTTAGGATCCACAAATGAGATAAAACATGTGATATTTTTCATTCTGACTTATTTTGCTTAATATGATCATCTCCAGTCACATTTACTTTCCTACCTAAACTTTATTTTATTCTTCTTAATAGCTGAATAAAATTACATTGTTTATATGTACCATATTTTAGTTGTCAGCTAATTTGTTGAAGGATACCTGGATGATTTTATAACATAACTATTATGAATGGTAAAACAAGCATATAAATGCTGGTATTTTATGAGCTGTTGAGTTAGAGTCCTTTGAGTATATGCACAAATGTGGCATATCTTCATAATATAGTAGTTATACTTTTAGTTTTTTGAGGAATATCCATACAGATTTGCATATTGTCTATACCTACTCATATTCCCACAAGCAGTGTGTAATAATTAAGTTTATTGTCAACATGATCAATATAATAATCCACAGTAATCTTGGGTGGGTCTCTGAGCTTGCCTGCAGAAAGGATTGTCAAAATCCTTTTGGGAATTTTGGATAAGAGAGGAGGTCCCTTCTTCAGAATGAGCCCTTCCCCCAGTGGGTGGGCCTTCAAGAAGGGACTAGATATAAGGAAGCTTGAGGGGAAGGGAACCACTATACCTTCCTCCCCTGGCTGCTGGTGCTACCTCTGTCTCTCTGCTTGGATTGATGAAAGGGGTCTAGCAGTTTCCTTCATTTTTGGAACTTCCCCTGGATCTGTTATTTCAATAAATACTTTCCTCCCCAAATTGTGCCTGGTTTGGGGATTTATCCGAGCAGTGTCTGCCTAACTTCGACACAGTGTATAATGTTCCTCTTTACCTGCATCCTCAATGCTGCTCTTGTTTTCTTGATACTAGCCATTCTGACTATGGTGCAATAAATCTCAAAATTGTTTTAATTTGCATTTTCCAGATGCCTAAGGATGTTGGACACCTTTTTCAAATATTTATTGGCTATTTGTGTTTCTTCTTTGAGGACTTTCTACTCAATTCATTAGCCAATTTTATTATTTAGATGATTGGTTTTTGGTGTTTATTTTTTTCAGTGCCCAACCAATATATACAATAATGACATAGCTGGAACTTCAAGACAATGCACCCAATCTTTGCTTTTTGTTGCACTATTCACAAAACCCAGTTATGAACCCAGCTGAAAGGTTTACCAGCAGATGAATGGGTATCAAAAATGTGGTATTATACACAATGAGATTCTATTGATGATTTTATTGATGAAATCATGACATTTGCATAAAATGGATGGATCACCATGTTAAAGCAATAAAAGCAAGACTCAGAATCATAAATACTGTATTGTATCTCTCACATTAGGAGAATATTTTTAAATTTATATATGTGTGTATGTGTATTGGCTATGAACCTAGAAAGGAGAACATGAAGGGGGAGGAAGTGATCTGAAGAAAAGTAGAGGGAGCAAAAAAATAAAACAGATACATATGACATGGAAACAGAAGAGGTGGACTATTTGGGGGGAGGAAAGGAAAAGAAAAGAGAACCCAATTATAAGCTCAATCATTCATATATATACAAATACATATATATATATATGTATATATATATATATATATATATATATATATATATATATATATATATATATATATATATATATATATATATATATATATATATATATATATATATATATATATATATATATGAATACATATATATGAATACATATTGTTACAGTCAGCCACATGCCACTGGGATGAATCTTCAAACCAGGCAGTTTTGGGGAGGAAAGGATTTATTTGTAGCTATAGATACAGGAGAAGTTCCAGAATGCAAAAGAAGCTGCTCCCCTTTCACAGGTCCAAACAGAGAAGAGAAACCGGTCACTAACACCACACACACAAAAAGGCAAAGAGGCAGGAGGGCCAGGAGATAATTCTTTCACCTTTATATAGCCCTAGGGTGGGGTCTTGCAATTCTATCCCAGAGTTAATGGATTCCCGAGTCTCTGGAATTTCCTTCCTGCACTGCCCACACAGGAAAGGATGTTTACTTCTAGCTCCTTTGAGCTTCCTTACATCCTTCCCCCTACTGAGAGGCTGCCTTCCTGTGAACATCCTCAGAGACCCACCCAAGATTATTTGAAAGATCAAGTTGACAACAAAACTTAACCATCACACACACATATTCACTGCCATATATCCAAATTCTCATTAATTCCTCACTCTTGATTTTCTTGATCTGACATATATCCCATTATTTCTTGAGTTCCTGAATCATTCTCATTCACTGACTACAGATAATTTTCTTGCATCATCAAATCTTCAGCTGCTTCTACTAATACCTTATTCATTCTTATCCTGAAACCTGGGTTTCTGCACAGATGCATCTTTCTGTATAGATTACATATTTTTATGTATCCCTTCCAAATGGGATACTCCATATTTGTCAGCTTTCCATTTCCTCCACTTTTTAAAACTTAGTCTCTGTTGAAATTCCAGTAAGCAGACATGCTAACTTCCCTAGGAAAGAATTCCTGACTATTCACTGTAATTTATTAGAAATTTTAGCTTTTGACATAGACTTTTTCCCATTAATTCTCCTACCCTTATTCTTGGTTCCTTGAATGCCCAGTCAGCTGTTTATCTGACTTCTCTGTTCCTTAACTTCTTTACCTTGAGTTAGTCACTCTTGCCTCACCATAGCTGAAACTTGGCGAAGTCATCATCTATATTATGTTAATACTTATGAAGTCCCCATGCTTTAGACTCTTGATATAAACATCCTAGTCTTGATGAAGACTAAGTCCATGAATGGAATGGGAGGAAGAATAACTCCATGAAAAATGGATCAGACCTGGAAGTCCCTGTCCCAGTCATTGGTTCGTTCCCACACTGAGCTGTTGATCAAAGAGACCCACAATGTCCCTAAAACAAGACAGAATTCTGTCATAGTTCTTGAATACCAACTCCAGACCAAAGGTGAGATCTTATTGCTGAAGAAACCATAGAAAGTCATCACACAACACCTAGAGACCCTGAAAGATCCAGAATGGTGACCAGCCCCGAGATGCTAACATATGTAGTGCTGGAAGGTGCTACATAACTGGCCAGGGGAAACTGGTTAATAATATTTGGAGAAAGTAGAGACCACTGATAAACAATGCAGACTGTTGTCATGAAAAGGCTGAACATGCTGCCTCCTGGGAGAGATCAGCAAGCCAAGAAGTGATCACTTGGGAAATAGAGGTGCCATCACCTGGGGAGGGTAGACAACAGCTTTCAAATTGGCCAAGAAATCCACTCAATGTTAAGGAGCCCTTAACCTGAACTGGGACTCAGGTAAAAATCCTCTGGGAACCAAAAACATGGGTCCCCAAGGAGAAACTCCCATTACTAGAGAACTTCAGAGAGGCTAATTCCAATAGAATCTCGCCAAATTAGAAATGTGTGTCGCATTTAACCCATATTGACCTCACTCTCTGATGGAGATCCTGTTTGTGTTTTTCGGAAGGCAGTGAGAAAGCCAAGGTCATTCCAACTCCACCAAGGAGCTATAGGCTGAAGGCTGACATCCCGGCAAGAGGAACCACCCCAGGCTTATCTTGTAGCCCCCCCGCCCCCAATGAAGCCCACGTAGGAGTGATGGGATAGCACGAGATCTATCAGCACAGCTAATCAGTCACCACGGATAAGTCTGCATGACAGATATCAACAATTTCCAACATGACCTAAAGCAGGGGTACAGAGGCCCTTAAGATCTCAACAATAAAGCAGTCTTAAATCTCACCTACCATGACTCAGGGAACTAAGCAGAAGAGGGGGAAGAAAGAGTGTAAGAGTCATGGTGGGAAAGAATACCCAGAGATATTGCCCCCCTTCAGCAATAACACACAAGTATGTGTGTGGGAACCTGGCTGCCTGTTGTGCTATCCATAACCTCCTACCCCATGGAACCATCCATTATGCCCACGGAGGAGGATACCCAGTGGATTGGGGCCAGGGAAGAGGGAATCAGGGATACCAATGTAATATTTACTAATAAAATAATATCTAATTTTGGACAACAAAAATATTGATAAAAATAAAACATCTTTGTCTTTAAGTACTATCTCTGACCTTTATAGTTCATTTATTCTTGCAGCTCTAACTGAATAAAACTCAATATTTTTGAGTCTCCAATACACTGACTTGTTTACCTATTAATGAGTACTCCTGATTAAGTTTAAATTTCATGGTCTACTACTGTAGTTTTATAAAAACAAACAAACAAATTTTCTCTTTGTCTGTCATACTCACTTTGAAACCTTAGTTTGGCACCCCAACAACTTAGAGTCTACATATATGTGGCCAAACCTGCCTGAAGAAAACAAAGCTAGACTAACTGGATTAACTTTAAATTTAAACCTATAAATCTGAAAGGATCTGTTAGCAGTATCCTAACTAACTTCTGAAGTCAACTGGTACTCTCCTTTTCCCAGACAATTATTTCCATTTGCTCCCCTTACAAACCAACAACAGAAACTTTACTTCTCAGCCTGAGCTGATTACCTCATTTAGGTGAGAAAATAGAAGCAATCAGAATGACGTCATTTTTCTTCCCACCAACCCACTTCTGACATCTTCTTAGAATAAATGAACTGTCCCTTGTTTCTTTAAGGCCAATTCTCTGTATATATCCTGGATGTCATTCTCACTCATGTTGTCATAATCTCAATTAATTTGCTCCAGAAATAAGCTCTTATTTCTCATGAAAAATCAAATTTAACCATGAAGGCATCATTACCATCATAATTCAAGCATACCTTAATTTGTTCCATGTTAAAACTTTCTCACATTTACTCAGCATCCGCCTCCACTCTCCACCCCATTTCACTGCTTTATTTTATTTAAATTCCTAAAAATAGGCATTTTTATTCAATGTCTATGTCTACTATTCCTTTTAACACAAATTCCAATCGGATTACCATTCTCGCTCTTTACTTTTTATCATTTTAAAAAGTGTTTTATGCATTAGTGACCTAAATTATTTTACAAGATATACATATAATAAAATAGTTACTGAATTTAACATACCAATCACCTCACACAGCTACTCATTTTTGTCCTTCTACAGACAAGAGTGGCTATACCCTACTGAATTTAATAAATATCTTAAATGAATTATATTCATATTAACAGTAGTTTTCATGTTGGTTATTAGTTCTTTTAAGCTGTTAATTCTACTTATTTGCTATTTTTTATCCTTTTGCCTATTTCTTCCCATTTCCTGTTCCTCACCATTTTCTTTTCTGTATTATATCCAAATGAGATGAAATCACCTTCCCCAGGCCGAGAAAAATGTTATCATTCCCAGTTTTTAAAACAACTTTGAGATCTCACAGGGTCTCTTAGTGTTGTTCAATGTCTTTATGTTGTTTCTTCAGTAATAGGATCTTACCTTTGGCCTTGTGTGAGTATTCAAGAGATTTCACAGAAACCTGTCTTGTTTTGGAGACCTTGTAGGTCTCTTTGATCAACAGTTCAGTGTGAGAAGGATCCAATGACTGGGACAGGGAGCTGCAGGTCTGATCAATTTTTCATGGGGTTTGATTTCCTCCCCTTCCATTCATGGCCCCTCTTACTAGACAACACCCACTTCTTTCTGAAGAGCTTACTGAATGAAAGTAAGAATTTTATGATTTAGATTCATTATTGGTTTATCTTATTGTATAAGCCACACTTCCTTCTGGGACAGATCAACGAACCAAGAAATGATCACTGGTGCAACAGAGGCTCCAAAACCTGTGGTTATTCAATAACTTTTAAATTGGCCAAGAAATCCACTCAGTGACAAGGAACCCTTAACTGGAATTGGTTCTCAGGGCAAAATCCTATGGAAAACAAAAACTGGGGCTCTAAAACGAAATCCCCATTACCAGAGAACTACAGAGAGGCTAATCTCAATATAATTTTGCCAAATCAGAAATGTGTGTCTCATTTAAGCTATACTGATCTCACACTCTGATGGAGATTCTATTTGTATTTTTCAGAAGGCAGTGAGAGAGCTGTGGTCATCCCAACTCCACCTATGAGTCCCAGGCCAAAGGCTGATATCCCAGCAAGTGATGAACCACCCCAGGCCTATCATGTAGGCCCCAAGTGAAACACTTGAGACAGTGGTGGATCAAGAAAGAGACCTATAACCTGGCTGTGGATATAGGTCTCTTTCTTGCCCCAACAGAGACAGTGGTTCTTGAATGGAATGTTGAAGAAAACAAAGTACTGCTATTTTGTGACAGAAATGAGAACCCTGATAGAAAGCTGTAATTAACTAGAATGATACACATACATGAATATGAAAATTCAAGCACACTACATGCCCTGTATTCAACCCAGGATAAGTCAGTGAGTCAGAAACCAATGACTTCCAACACAATTTAAAGTAGAAGCACAGAGACTGTTAAGGTCACAACAACAACAATGAAACAGACTTAAAATTCACCCTCCATGACTCAGGGAACTGAGTGGAAGAGGGGGGTGGAAAGATTGTAAGAGCCATGGTGGGAGAAATTACCCAGAGGCATTACCCCCCCTCAGGTACAACACATAAGGGGAGGGGGCAACCTTGTGTGCTATCCATAACCCCTTGCCACAAGGATTGATCCAGTGTGCCCACCGAGGAAGATACCCAGGGGACTGTGGACAGGGAGGAGGGAAATAGAAATATCAACACAATATTTGCTCATTCAATGTATCTAATTTTGGACAATAAAGATTAAAAATCAATTAAAAAAGTAAAACAACTTCTGTTAACATTATACATGATCATAATCTTATTCAACCAAATGGTCAATCTTTATTTTCTCATTCTAATATGCCTATTGTCATTGATATAATGAATCTTTTAGTGTCAGTTTGTGTCCTCTAAGGAACAGATGTCAAGATCAATTTAGAAAGTGATTAGGCAGAATACCTGTGAATGATAAAAGGGAGAAGCTGGGAGAAAGTAGGGAGAGCCTAAGTCTGCAATAAATATGAGAAACTGGTTGGAGGGGCTAAGAAGGGAAGGAATATGAAACGGGAAGAGAATCAGGGGTCCTTGAGCCACAGGTGTGTATTTTCAGAGTCCCACATCTTATAGTAGAAACCCTACTTTACTCAGTCATTGGGAAAAGCCATAGGGGAGTGTGGTATTAACACAAAGTTCATGGTGTATAAAGAAATGCAGAAACTGCATTTGCAGGTCAACTGTTAAACTCCATGAGAGATCTAACTTAAACATTTAAATGGTCACATATATTCTTTCTATTGGAAAACTTTATTTATGAAACACTACAATGTTGATTTTCTATCTTCTCAATATTTATAGTTGAATCTTTTTTCTCTGTAAACTAATATGATTGAAGTATTTCTAGGGCTAAACTTTCCACTAGCTTGTTTACACACATAATACTTAAGAAAATGATTCCTTCTTGGGGATAATACCCAGACCAACCTCCTCTTAATAGCATCATTCTAAGGATAAAAACACTCTATTGGCCTTTGAAGGACATTCTTGAACTAAATTATAGTAGCTATCTATTGCTGTATATTGATCCCTATACCTATTGGCTCAGGACCAATTCTTATCTCATAGTTTTCCTATAGGTTAAGAATCTGCAGAACACACTGCTATATGGCACAGAGTAGCAAGCTAAGAAGTACCCATCTGTGCAATAGTGGCACTCAACCTAGGTGGGTAAGCAAGGGCTGGCTAATTGATTAAGAGTTCCACTCAGTGGCCAGGAATCCTCAAGTGGTACTGGGTTCCAAGAGAAAATCTTATGGAGATCAAGAACCAGATCTCAAAAGGGAAGGCCCTACTAACCTTAGGCCTGCAGAAAGGCCACAGCCATTAAAATCTCACCAAATTAACAGTGTTTGTCTCATTGAATCAATACTTATCTCACTCTCTGTTGGAGAGTATGTGTGTATTTTTCAGAAAGCAATGAGAGCTATGGACAACCCAATTCCATCAACAGGACCTGAGATGATGGGGGCACCCAAGCAGGAAGAAAACTATTCATAATTCAACATCTAGAGCCCTAATGAAACCATTAAGTAAGTGACGTGATGAACAAAAAGAGCTACCTCCACAGCAAGTCAGATAACCTATTGAAAGATCATGGCAATAGATACCAAAGATTCTCAAAATAGCCCAAAGCAGAAATCCAGAGACTCTTAAGATCTCCACAGTAAAGCTAACTTAAAATATACCCACTATATTTTGGCCTCAGGGAAATTTGTGCAAGAGGAGACAGAAAGATTGTTAAGAGTCATGGTGGGGGAGAATATCCAGAGACATTGCCTACCTGAACAACAACAACAGCAACAACAACAACAACAACATCATCAGCAACAGCAACAACAACACACAAATATGAGCTACAGCTTGTACAATTCATAACCCCCCCACCCCATGGACCATTCCAGCAATCCCACTTAGTAGAGGGCCCTCAGTCGGTTGGGGCCAGAGAGGAGGGAATGAATGGGGATACCAATATAAGACTTGTTCATGCTCTGTGTCTAATTATTAACAACAGATATTTTTTAAAAAAAGAATCTAGTTATGGCTTGTTTGCCTACCTCTGGGCCTTAAGGTTAACACATATAACATATGTTAAGGTTACAAGCAAAGTATTATCAGGGCTACAGACATCTCAATGTTCAATTTAGGGAGGATGCTTTTCTTAGCTTGCTAAAATAACTGCTGGTAAGGTTCAGTTTTCACAGGTTGTTGAACTAAGCTGTGGGACATGTCAATTATAATGATTAGAAGGGGACAACAAAATAGGAGGAAAAAAAAGAAATCATCCTGAGACAATCAATAGCATTTTTTTCAAGTCATATACTAATTGTGTTTCAGAGAGGGGTGTAAGATGAGAAAATAAAAGTTTAAAGATAACACAGGCAAAATGATTTAAGCTCAGCTTCCTTAACTGAAATGGAAAATTAAATAACCTTAGTTAGAACATGAATGAGAGAAGGAAAGAACAGAAAATATGTGGAAGCACACACAAACACATCTGCCATAAATATACTTTTAGTTTTGCCAATCTGTAATGTATTATTCTTAAATCAATTCCTATATCAGTGTCCTCCATAGATTCTTGGAGGTTGTGGTAGTTTGAATGTAAGGGTTCCACATATCCTCAGATGTTTGTGAGTAAGCTTTCTACATAGTAACCAGCTGGTAGAATGTTTTGAGAAGTGAAATCTTGCTAGAGGAAGTGTGTTTCTGGGAGTAGACCTTGGAGTTGATGAATCTAGCCTTTGCTGTGTTCAGAACCAGTTTGCACATGCTATTCTCTCTCTCTGCTGCAGATATGCCTTGGCGTGAGCCAGTTGCTTTTCTCCATCATGATGAAGCTTCTCTTAGAAAGTGTAGATCTGACATAATTTTTTTTTTCTCTCGTGAGCTACTCCTGCTCAGGTGTGTTGTCCAAGTATTGTTAAACTAACCACTGAAGAGGTATTTGAGTGTTGGAGGTAGGTAGTTTGAATGATTTAAGATACTTCATATGTTTAAAGTTAACTGTATAAGTTGTATTCTCATTGCGGGAACAAAATATTTGACCAGAAGCAGCTTAAGGAAAATAAGGGTTTATTTTGGCTTACAGTTCTGAGTAGAAGTCTGTCATGGCTGGGAAAACATAGCAAGAACAGATGACTGGAGTCACATCATTACATCAGCAGGGTGGAAGTAGAGAGAACAAACAGGGTTGGGCTATAGCACCTCAAAGCCCACCCCCAGTAACACACTTTCTTCACCAAGGTTCCACCTCCTAAAGGTTCCACAAACTTCCCCCAAAATGCCACCACATGGAGATTAAGTATTCAAACACATGAGGTTGTGGGGGATATTTTACATTCAAAGCATGATAGTAACCCATTTAGTTCAATTAAACAAAAAGATTCACAATCCATTTCAATAAATCTATTAACTGGAGTAGTTGTGCAATAACTATGAAATAAAATTTTCTTAGTCTGTAGAGAAAGTTCAATAATATTAATGCTATCCAATATTTATATAGACTTTTCCTATGGCATATAATTTAAATTCTACTATATCCAATAACATATTTTCATTATTATTATAATCATTTTGTGGGTGAGGTAACTGAAGTTCAGATATCTTAAGCATCTTGTTTAGTGTTATCCAGTCAAAAAGAGGCAGAGCTACATTTTAGATGCAGTTTGGGATAATCTTCTATCCTAGGTACATCAGTTATGATGGTCTAAATATATATGATAAGAACAAACTTAGAGGAGGGGCTTGGAAGTTGCAGGGAAATCCACTCATATGTGTGTTATATAAAGTAGTTATTTCCAAATGTGATGTTAAATACAACACTTTCTACAAACTACATTGAATGAAGCATTTATATTGTAGCTAGATAAATTCATATATTTTTACTGATTTCCTGGAGGATTGGCTGTTACTAACCCCTAGAGCAATACCACTCCTGTGTATTAAGTGAAACTTGTGTGGTGGCAGCCACATCACAAACTCAGGTCTAAAGTACCTATTTAGTATTCTTAGGGAAGCAACAGACATATGTAGGGAGTCAGATTAGGTCATTTTAGATACAAGTAGACAAAGGCCAAAGATATTATCTTCCCTGAAGCCATATCTCTCTTTGCCTCACTTCATTTTATTCTGAAAAACATTATGCAGCCACAGTAACATGATGGTGTCCATGCCATCATCTGCCTTCCCCCAGGCATCATGAAGTACTTGAGGTGGGAGATATAAATTATTCCATAGCTAGATTGCTATTGCCACTAATGATTCCTTTCTATAATATTTCAAAGTTTAATACCATTGCTCATTAAAGAAATAAATCCTAAATGTCATTGTCACACTTACATTATTCCATGTGGAAGTAGTCTAGGCTTAATTTCTGCCTAATGACCTAACATTTTTTAGAATTCTCAAATTTATTCTTACTTTTGCCTTGACACAAAACCAAGCTCAACACTATCAAACAATTACAATATGGAGCTCAAATTATTTTATTTTTTGTCTGATACCCTGCAATTTGTTCATAGAATAATATGTGGCTTGTTATCTTTAAGCATCAGAGTTATTAATCAGCTGAGTTATGAATTAAAGGTAGAATTACTAAATCTAAACTAGTGGCAAAGGATATATCTGTGGATTGTAAATATTTGGCATTTTTTTCAAATGAAATTTTCTTTAGTTTTTTTCAAATGAAATTGTCACAATATAGTCCTTATTGTTTTTTACCCTTTGAAAGAAAGACATAATGCAGACATTAATTTTGCCTATGCGCCACTGAATCAAATGACATATGGGGATCAACAATTCAGTCAAATTAGATTTTTGCCATGTATTAAAACTATCTCTATTCATCTTCTATTCATTGCCTTTTGCTAGTTGAATTCAGCCTGACAATATTCTGATTTTTTTCAGGCTGATTTGTGCATGTAATATAGCCTCTGGTATTTGAAAAAACATATCTCTTAACAAAATATCTCAAGTTACCCAACCTCAATTGAATTGCTTGAGTCACTCTCCACAAGCCAAATTGGAAACAGAAAAAAGAAAACCCTGCCTTGGCTCATTCAACTCAAGGATTAAACTCTCAGAAAATATCAGCCTTAATAAAATATGAGCCTAGATAAAACACAGTGTGATAGGATCATTTCAAGGACTAAATAAGTGTCGGAAGGCACTCTATTACTATTGAGATTTTGAGGAAGAACAGAAGCTAATAGTCTGGTAGTTATCTTGAGGTAGGTGTGACTTCAGGGTCGTAGATAAATAAAGATGATTACGATCTGTAAACCCAGGCACAATATAGTCCCTCAAGTCAGAAAATTCCCATTATGCCTATCCAACAAGATTTTAGTACAGGTCAATAAATAAGGAAAGAGAGCTCTTATAGCTGGTGCTCTGAGGATGAAAGAAAGGGACATGGCTACATTTAATTGTACAGTTTCTATTGTGTTTGGCTTCAAGTTTGCATTTAGTTCATCATAATTTGTTTCTCAAACAAGCTTTCAGTCTTCCTTCATAACTGACTCTTCAGTCTACTTACTCAAATGATGTTTCAGTGTTTAATGAACTTACTATAGTGGTCTCCTGTGAGGTAATATCAATCAAGTTAAGTTAAAAGGAGGATATCGTGAATCACAAGTTTGGTCACAAGCTATGTTTCTACACTTTCTGCCCTATGTTAACCTTAAAATGCTAGTTAATGGACATTTCATCAATCAACTAGATAGGTAGCAGCTCTCAGCTTGCTCAGCCCACAGAAGGACCTAGCTTAGTGTTCTTCAGCTTGATAGCACATCAGGTTAATATAAGACTGGTGCCCATGCCTGCCTGTTTCTCTATTTGTTGCAGTGGAATAAACAGGGGGGTGTAAGAAAGTAAAAAATATCAGATGGAGAGAAAGGAGTTACAGAAAAGATTATCAAAATTTGATTATCTTCAAGACCATAGTTGGAGTTGCTAGCTAAGTTAGAATTGGCAATTTGTGTGAGCATTGTAAAAAGTTTGTGAAAATGTAGACCTGTTATTATTATATACCTGAAAATGCCTGTCATGTTACTTTGGAACATTGGATCTCTAAAATATAATGTTAAAAGAAAAAGGAGTGTGAAATAATGCCTTAAGAATGAAATTTTCAACTCAGATTTTGGAAATCCCAGAGGATGGTAGCCTAGTTATCATTGGCCTTCATCTACTGAAAGCATTAAAGTGAGGAAGTAATTACTGTGCTGTAATTATAGACCCAGAACTGTGTTATACAGAGTGGGGAATCTGGGGGCTAAAATAATAAGAAAGGTACAGTTCTTGCTACAATTAGCTTGTAGTGCAACAGGCAGAGGCATACATGTAAAATAGAGAAAAATGCACAAATGTAATTTTGCTAAGAACCTTAAGGACCCTTATGAATACTCTTAATTCAATCCACATTTTGATGCTGAACTGTTCCTAGGTCATACTAGTCACCAAGTTGCCAACTCTTTGTGAATATTCATAGCAATAAATATCAATTCTTGCAGTTTTCCACTAGATGTTCAGATCTCTGATTTAAGGAGTCCAAACCTATTTCTGTAGGTCTCAAATGTGCTTTCTTCAAGTAACCACAGAGACCACTCAGCTCAAGTGTACATCCCTCCTTCAACATGATACTGAAAATAATAGCTAATTGTCATGGAATTTCTGTTCTTATTTTACAATGAATGTGCCCCATTGCTCTACACAATTACCTTATAAACTATATATAATTAAGCAAAAATGTGTGAAATAGTCATTAGCATAGAGGTTCAGAAGAAAGACAAATTGGTCACCAAGAAAAATAAGGGGGTGACACTGGAATTGCTTATTTGTTTACCTTTATGTTTTCTGTCTCTTCTACTAAACTCCATGAAGGCTTCTTTACCATATTTATTATTGTGTTCCATGAACTTAACTTTATGTCTAGGAAACAGTAGGACATCAATAAAATAGTATGATTTACAAAATATATTCCAAAGAAGGTGTTTTTGTTTGATCCACCTTGCCAGAGGACAAATCATAAATTTGAAAAGATAAAACTAAAAAAAAAATTCACTAGAATGGCCCACTACTCAACCCATGGAGAAGGTTGCACAGAGGATTTTGCTAATGAATAATATTAATCTTCCTGGTTAGTTTATGTTCTTTAAAAGGTCAACAGATTACCTAAGCTACCCCAGTGGTTGTCCAGTCTATTTATGTTATCTAAGTTGATTTTGAAGTGGATTCACAGAATAGCTAAATGTGTCCTCTGTGTTCTTACTCTGTCCAATTTGTTGCTATTGCTAATTGTTTTTCAATGAAAAAGATACAAATACTTTCCATTCTGCACAATGGGCTCCCTCCCACTGAGTACAGACGAATTGCTGTATTTACCTAGACAGCCTTAGCTTCTGCAGTTATAAAGACTATTAGTGCTCACTGAGAATTCATTCTGAGTAATACATTAGGCCAAATTCTACCTCTTGGTTCATTTAGGAGCATCCTCCCCTTTGTTGTAGATAATTAATATCTTTCAACCACCTGCACAATATTCTAAGCCAGCCAGTAAACACATAGAAAGAACAATTAATTTATACTTGTGGTAGGGATTCTGGGTAATACTTGTTGAGTCCTGTGCAGTGCGAGTGTGTGGAAAATGATTTATTAAGGGAATAGAAAATATGTCCAGTGAAACAACCTCCACTAGCATCTTCAATGTTTTGTAGTTTTTGAAGCATTGAATAATTTGACTGTGTGCCCCTCCCATCAGGAATGAGCTTTCCAAAGCTAGGGTTTACTCTGTGATAACCAGAGGGATTCTTTTGATTTTTATCAACAAAGACTGGGATGTTCATGTAAATGAAATCCTCAGACATATTTGAGCCTTAGGAAGGTCTGTATCTGCAGAGAAGATGAATGAGATGATAGTTAATAGAAGATATAGACTGTTTCCTAAATAAAATTGACTTACATCCAAGCTGCCCTATTGGTTCCATTGTTTCTCTGATATATAAATACATATTCTTAGTCATTACTTCACTCCAGACAATAGAAATGAACCATTGAAAAGACTCAATTTTTTGGTGTTTTGATTGATTACATAATATGATCAAAACATGGTCAGAAGAGATCACAGTACCTGTATTGAATTCTTTCCCACTTGTTCCTTGGATACCATTTCAGTAATTCATGCCTCTCTTCCTAATTGTTGAGTATCCTCAGTTGCCCTTCAGTTGCCCTGCCATCTCGCACATACATGGTGGCTGTGCTTGCAATCTAAACCTTTCCCAGCTTTCCTTTCCCATTTTCCAGTTGTCAAATTACCTGACAACTTGAACAAACTAATTTATGTCAATGCTGATATACAGTGGGTTTGCCTTTCATAGAATTTTCATTTTACTACATGTCATTTATTGCTTTATCACAAAAGAATGACAGGTGGAATTTCAATAACTCTGGCAAGATAGAAATATGGGATATCTTTAGTTGAAGAGGCTATTCTGATACACCACAGAATTTAGGCTGTTGTAGGCCACAGCTATAAATGAACCAAGTTATATCATATACATAATATCTATGAGGAGATACTATGACAGGATTTCCTTAAAAGTTAGCAGAAAAAAAATCAGGGAACACATGATATTTCATTTTTCACATCAACTTGATTGGGACATGAAGCGATCAGATAATTATTTATACAATTTGTGTTGGTGTATCTGAGAAGGTGCTCATAGGTGAGATTAACATTTGACTAGGTAGACTGAATGAAGCAGTTTTCCCTATGTAATACAGGACAGCCCTATTAAACAAAAAGGCTGGGTTAAGAGGGGACACCTCATGCCTGTGAACTGAGATATTTGTTCATTCTGGCTTTTGGATTCAGATTGGAACATTGATCCATGTTGTGTTAATCCTGTCAGTTTTTAAACTGGAATATACACCATCAATTGTTCTGATTTCCAGGCCTTCAGCTTCTGCCAGGAATTGCCATGTTCTCCTGCTGGCTAAATGCAAGCCTGGATACTATTTCTGTCTATGTTTGTTTCTTATTTCTCTTATTAGTTCTGTGTCCCCAGAGAAGCTTGATTAATGGACAGAATTCATTATTTTTTTCAATAAATGATAAGCCAGCATTACAGAAAGAATTCAATAAAATGTTTGCCTGCTATATTTATTTTTAACTTAGATTGAATTGGATGATCAATTTATGCAAATACTAATTGATTTTGCTAAATAGTTACCTGGTGTAACACAGTAATAGAGAAATTCAGACAATGTAGTTAGTCACTTTAATCAAACCACATTCATTCTAGTACTTATTAACTAGATAAAACTTCCATCAGTTAAGAGCAAATAAGTAGTTAGAATTGTGTATGTTAGGAAGGAGCTGTAGGAACTAGTCATGTTATGTTCCATAATAAAATTGTGAGGAAATACAGATCACCATTTGGCTGACATGACCAAAAAAAAATTCCAGGTGGTTTTGTCCATTGGGGCCCAAGTTTCATAAATTCCTCTTTAATTTTACTTTACCTTTCATTTTGATTATATTTGAATTTTGACTCATTGGGATGAATTAGCCAGTCATTTTCATAGCTTCTTAAAAACGCTCACTTAAAAATGTCTCTATTTTCCAACTTCCATTTAACCAGGGTCAATAGACAAAGGTAATGCATGCATAAAAGAACCTATGAATCTGTAAAAGTAGTCAAAGGAAGTGATTCCATGATTGAACTAAATGTATAACAAATGTGATCTGGTACCTTCATCTGTCCATTTGGGAAAAAAGACTGCTTGATAGAATGTATCCACCAAGGTGGTATTACATGGTCAGGCTGCTTTGTTAGTCATCCATCACTGCCAGCATAAAACCAAATATTCAAAGCAATGTATCTCAAAAAGTAATAAAAGAGAAAAATGGTTACAACTTCTTACCTGATCTCAAAAGGCTTTATTCATAAGAAGAGAATCCCATATCCTGAAGAAACATTAATTCACTTAATGTTCTATTCCTTTGAGGATTACAGTATAAATTCTTTTCCCATTGCCTGGCTTCTGCTCTGAATAAATTTCAAAGACCTTTTTCCCTCAAAGACAAGCAAATTAAGATTTTTGCTTTCTCCCACAAAAGCCAACCATGTCACTATAGTCCAGAATCGTATCAGAAGTTAAATATTGCGTGTAAGCTATAAAAACAAAAAGCAAAATAAAACAAAACCCAAATACCAACTTCTTTAAAGGTGTTGGATTACGGTTTAGAAAAAAAAAACAAAAAACAAAGCTAGTTGGAGCATAATATAGGGGCAAATGTTTTAGCTACAGGATATTCAAATTCAGTCCTGCCTTTTTCTATATTGAGAATTCCCATTGCTAATGGTTCTATCCAGGGCAACTCTTTCTCATTATCTTGTGTTTTGTTCAGTGGTGTCCTACACTACAGTGGAGTGTTTGTCAAACTGTGGGGTCATAGTCTGTTAGTGAGTTGTGAAATAAATTCAGCAAGAAAAGACTAATTTCATTTTCCCTTTTCTTTTTCAGTTAAATAGAATAGAGTAGAAAATATTAGGGTACATTGCCCACTGTAATGATTGTATTACTTTCTAAAACTTTTCTGTGAGCTATGTGGCAATAGTCTCTCTCTCTCTTTCTCTCTCTCATCAATCCATTTACCATCGTCTTTCATGTGTCAATGCATGTTTATATATATATTGGGTGAAAATGTCAAATAGAGTTTTGTTGAAGGCTGTGGTCAAAAAAGTTTGAATGACATTGACTGCTCCAGTGGGTAGAGTAAGGAATTTAGAGTCACAAAATCAAGATACAAGGATCATCCCTCGGGTTGGAGATGGCAAAGATTGATGGAGTGATTTCCCAGGTAGGCCAAGGAATTATTTCCCTGACATCTTCAAATTTGCCAGCCAGTGCCTGAAGACAGTGGTGTTATACTTTTAAATTATTACTTATAGATGTACCTCCTTGGTAGGGATGCCACAATATTTTTAAGTAGATATACCTAAGATTGCATTCAACTTTTTCAGGGACATGAATTTGGCTCATATAGTACTACTTTCAGCACAGACTCCCAGTTATTTCTATGTGACTCTCATGAGGTTTCTCATTTTGCCTTTTGTCACTTTTTAAACTTTCATATGACTTTTCTTTAATTTGCTCTTTAAGTTTCAGTTATTTCTATCCTGATGAATACCTTGATTCATAATTCTTTCTCACCTTTCTTTCCTAGCTTTAGGGATGCTGGAGAAGAAGACGAAATGCTACCAATATCAAAAGAAACATAACCATTAACTATAAAGATAGCTGAATTAAAACAACTATAATAGAATGTTCCTATATCATTATCTCTCCTTCATTCAGTACTATTTTAAGGCAAACAAAATCAAGGAGATGTACTGCAAAAAATCATATGAATTATTAATCAAGTGATGTGTTAATCCACTTGGGTTTCTATAACAACACCATAAACCAAGTGACTTGTGAGAAACAGAGAAGCATTCTCACAATTTTACTGGAGTCTGAGAAGTCCAAGCTCAAAGTGCCAGCAGATTCAAAGACTACTAAGAACCCACTTTCCTGACTGCAATCTTTACTCTTGCCTCATATGGCTAAAGGATTAGGAATATCTCTGGGGTCATCTTATTCTTGGGGGTCCCCTGAATCATAGTCTAAACACCTCTCAAAGATACTACTTCTAGCACTTCTACATGGGGGAGAGGCTAGGATTTCAAGACAGATATTTAATTTTTCTGACTTTTTATTTTATATTGATGTTTTTATTTTTTTTTTATTTTGTCATAATTATTTCAGATAATTTGAAAGAGAGAAAGAGAGGGAGAATGGTCATGCCAAGGCTTCCTGCCACTGTAAATGAACTCCAGACAAATGCAGCACTTTGTGCATCTGGCTTTACATGAGTAATAGGTAATCAAACTGGGGCCATAATGCTTTGCAAGCAAATGCCTTTAACCACTGAACCATCTCTCCAGCCCCATCACTACTGATTTTGGAATGACACAAACTTTCAGATCATAAGAGTCGGATATTTTGTATTTAATTAAATAATTTAAACTGACAATTATATTTGCTGCCTATAAAATAAATTTTCAGAGGTTCAAGATAGCACCCTTTGCTCTAATTTTTCTCCCAAAGGTTCACCCTGAGTTAAAAATGGCAGGCCTGATTTAGTACAGTCAACGTCATTACTGAGAAGTCAACCCTAAGTGCTGCTAATTGAGATATAAAGGGCTCAGGTGGGGGTGAGGATTTTTGAGAACATTGCCTGAAGTTTAAGAATAACCAATTTTCTTCAATATAAAAAATGTTTACTATTCTATTTATACAATATTGAAGCTATCATAACATTTAAACACCCAGAGTTTGAAGTAATATTAAATAATACTTGATAGCTTTGAAATATCACAACATCTTAAATGTATCTTCTGAATGACCATAAGCACATAAAAATTTGTTCAGTATAACTTTGGTGAAACCTTTTACACAGAACAATATATAAGTATTTAAAAAATTGGTAATCCATGTAAGATACCCACTGAGACCTTATGTGACTAGACTGTCCAATCAATGAAACTCCACAGTGCTTCCTTCCTGTGGACTAATGAGTTACCTTTCAGGGAAATCTTGAAAAGTTCTAGTTCATCGGAATGTTAAATTATCTGGTCACTTGATTTTATTAGCAAAATCTTTCTATTCCTTTATAGGATGTTTAACTTCTCTGTTATCTTTAAAGGACCTGAGTTGAATTCTGTCAAAAGAAATCACCAGGGAAACCTCTGGCCTCCAGTCCAGGGGAACTCCTTGAGGCTTGGTTCTGGGCAAGCCAGCATCGATCTTCCCATGAGTTTGTTTCCCACAGCACCAATTTTAACCCTTTCTACAAAGCACCCTTCCTTCCCTAGGCTTCTGGTAGTGAGAGGGTCTAATAATGGCACGTGGTGTTCCTTAGCATAACCTGCCAGAATGTGATGATTTCCCTGAAAGAAAAGCCATGAGCTGCAATCACACCTCGGAGCTGACAGACATCCAAGTGGATTCTGTATAAAAAGAGGTTTGTGTCCTCTGGAATGTGAATGTCCACTTTTAATAAACTCAAACAGATCCCAAGATAAACATTTTCAAACTTGAGGGGTTTCACATGACTCATCATGTCATAGATCCTCCACACCAGGCACCAAATCTCTGGAGATTATATAACCTAACCCACTGCAGTAGGGAGGGAACAACTTGAAAGGATACTCCTGGTATGAAATATTTTTTTTTTGTAAAACCCTCTATAGGAATTATTATCAATTAGAGGGTAACCTGTGAAAAAGTTCTCCTAGTAGTTTAAGTTTAAAAGATACTTCACTAAATTGCCAGTGTTGATGAAAACATCGCTGTCTATCTTCATGACATACTTTGTATTGGGGCAGAATTCAGTCACTACCTGAATGCCATAATGGTCTTCAAGGTCAGGTTATTATATGTGTCTAAAAAGTCTTGCCGTATCATGTCACCATAAAGAAGGTGCAGTTAGGAAGCCTTACTATGAGGGTCTCTATTACTGTGAGGGGCTCTCACAGATTGGCATAAGCTTCTACCAAATACTGATTATGAGGCTCCCAACCTTCACTCTGCTGCCATCTCTCAATGTTGCCCTTGATGCACCAGCTGGCTGCATTCAGCACTCCACCCGGGTGTATCCCAGAATCCGAGATGTCTGGAAGCCTGCTGCTTTGGTGTACTGGGTAGAAGACACTAGGGCCTGTCAACACAGAAAGGGTTTGGCAAATTTCTTCCTTGGTAGCTGCTTGCCTAACAAAGCAGTGTCCTCCTAAAGCTCGCTCCCCGCGAGGGCTCATATATGCGCGGGCACCGCTCCAGCGCTGTGCGCCCACGCGGCCTCCCGCAGCCCAAAGCGCGCTCGCTAGGGCGCATCACCATCAGCGGGCACCGCGCCCTGAGCCCTGCGCCCTGCGTCTCTGACCTGCGCCCCGCGCCCCAGGCCACGCCCCGCCTAGGCCCGCACCCCCACCCCGCGCCCCAGCCCATCCAGCGCCCCCGGCCCCGCCCCCGCCCCCGCCCGCCTCGCGCCCCCCGCCCCGCCCCAGCAATAACCAATTTTAAATACAAAGATTTACGATTGTGGTAACATATAATTTAGAATTTATCAGCATTTTTCTGCTCTGTTCAAACTTTCAGTGAAGAAACAAACAAAAACAAGACAAACCACTTACAGTCACTTCACATTCCCCTCAGTTCTTCCTCAGCTCTGGTCAGAGAAAAAGAGTTAACTCTGGTGTCACTTAGAGATGCTGACAGAAGGATATGAACTTTCAGTTATAAGATGAATTAATGAGGCTCTAATGAATAGTATGGGTGATATGTTAATAAACTTGATTGTGACGACCTTACAGAGTGCATTTGTTTATTAAATTGACATACTGCAAATCCTGAATATGTACAATTTTGTTAAAGATTTAAAAACCAATGATTTTTGACACAAAGACCCCTGAACTCACATTAAAGCAGCCTTAATACTCACCTACCACCACGCCTCAGGGAACTGAGCAGAAGAGGGGGCAGAAAGATTGTGAGAGCCATGGTGGGGGAGAATATCAGAGGCATGGCACCCCTCAGTAACCACATACTAGGGCCAGGAGAACCAGGCTGAGTACTAGGCTATCCATGGTCCCCTGTCACAAGGACTGATCCAGACGACCCAGGAAAGAGGATATCCAGCTGATTGGGGATGGGGAAGGGGGCATTGGGAATTGGGGATAACAACTCATTATTGGCCCACTAAATAATGTAACTCATTATGGTCAATAAATATATATTTAAAAAAATAAAGTTTAAGATTTTTTCCTATCTTTCAGCTTCTCTCAGTGTTTTTCAAAACTGTTCCATTCCCACCCTTGCTACTACCATTTATCAGCTTATCTTCTGAATACACATTTCTAGATTAATTGGATTGTAACCTTTTTACTACTCCAGAATATTTTAAGACTATGACACATTTTTATCAGATGACTAGAAATGTGTTTCCCTCTCACAACATCTAGACATACACAAGGGAAGTTTTTTTTTCAGAATCTAAAGATGTATTCTAGACAAATAGGCCCCAGTGATTCTGTTTTACAACATTAGAAAGCTATCTATATCTCACATTGAAAATCACAGGAAAGTTGTTCTGATTCAAAGACACCCCATAGTTTGGTCATGCACTACATATAACAAAAGCTAACAATACCTGGTATCCATGGACAACCTTATAATATTAGAATGATTTTATGCATAGGGTCTCATTTCATTCCTAAATGACATTTCACATGGAAGGTTTTATCTCCATTCCCCTGATAAAGAAAAGAGTGCCGAAAATTTAAGTACTCGACAAGATATCTTGAAACAACCATTTCTCTTCAATGGTATGTTACCCCTTACACTCTCAGTGCTCATCATAATAACAAACAGTAGAAACTCAAAACACTGTTGAATGACCTTTTAATATTGACAGTGTTCACTGTGAGAGGCAGAAAAGGAGAATGGCTAAGACCTTACTCTTGATCATGACTGCCATGTCTAACACTTACCTGTTACTTTAAGAAAATAAATTTGCCATTTTGTGTATCTATTTCCTATCCTTTAAAATGGGAATAGTAATAGCACATACATTTCAGTGCTTTGTGTATATTGGCCACAATAAATTCATATTATGCACTAGTAAAATAAATTCAATGCTTGGATTTGTTGTTAGTAGCCTTTCCTCTTTTTCTTCTTCAGGTTTTGTCTCTGTCTTCTACTTGTACATTTGTGTCATATCTGTATAATTTATAAAGTAGTGTCCAGATTTTTATATAATATCTTCTCATTGTGTCCCATGCAGCCTGTCTTTCACTGAGATATTTCCTTAGTGTGCTGAATCCTTAATATCTGCAATTACTAAAGAATCAACTACTGAAATGCACCCTCATACAGCAGTTTGAATATGATACTGAAAGTTTGGTCATTAGGAAAACAGTACTGAAAAAAATAATGAAATTGAATCGATTTGCATTATTCATGCATTATCCTTAATGTCTTCAAACAGCTTTATTATTTGGCTTAGTAAATTCAGAGCTAGGCTGATATGTTGCTTTGATATCTTAGCGTTTTTTCTAGCTTTAACTATTCTGTAAATCTTTCGCCATTGCCAGGGAAAGCTAGTCTAATACATTCATTGATGAGTTTCAAACTAAGTCACTTTCCTGACTAAAGAACCCCAGATGGGTCTTGTATTAAAAACCATTTTTCTCTCTCTTTTTTGAGTGTAGCAGTTGAGTGATAGATACTATGTATTTGCTCTCTATATCCTCCCTCACAATTTAGAACCGTTAATGTACTCTTCTCTTTCCATAGTGTGATGTCTGTGATAGAAATTTGAGTGGTCTACTGAGATAGAGATGTTAAAAAAGCCTATTTTAACCATTATTAACATCTTTTTACTTGCTCTGACAAACTCTATTGTTGCAGTGCCAATGGGAGATGATTTTACAGATTAAGTTTTTCCTCTTTGAGAAATGATAGAGCTATTTAATCCTCTAGTTGCATTTTTTTCTGTTTTGAATATTTAAATTCTTGTTAGAATCAAGTTGAGGAGAACAGCTAGAACAAATGAATGTGGGGTAGCATAGCATAAGTCCTTTGAAGACAGCATGCCTAGAGAAACCCCAGCTAGGTCCTTATCTATGTGGCTTTAAGCAAGTGAATTAACCTATCAGTTTCTACTTTTCTTTTCTTTCTTTCTTTTTTTAAAAAAAATATTTATTTCAGAGAGAGTTGTTATATAGGCATGTCAGGGCCTCCTGCTTCTGTAAACAAACTCTACATCTGGTTTGAAGTTGGTACTGGAGAATTGAACTCAGGCCATTAGACTTTTCATCCAAGCACCTTTAACCATCTCTCCAGCCCCAGTTTCTATTTCTGTATATAATGATAATACATTTGCAAAAGTACCTGGAATATAGAAAGTATGCAGGTAATGGCATGCTTATTATGTATAAGTGATGTATGGAACCCTGTTGATAAGCGAAAATTATATCTCAAAAACTTGATAGGGAAGCTTCTGACAGTCTCTAGTTCTCAGCTGGTACTGGGTTAAGAACCTGCTTGTAGTCATCAACTGACTGCATGTCACCTATGCAACTGCAAAGTCCTGTTTCTTAATAGAATGTGGTGGTTAAAATGAGACTCCTTAAGGTCTTTTGAGTGTTTTGTTTTCCTGTCTGCATTCACTATGGGATAGTTGCCATAGACTGACTTTGAAAATATATACTCTGAAATCTCATTGTAGCAGTAAATACGAACCATTGCATAACATATTGGAAAGGACATAAGATTTTTTTTTAATAAATGGCAGGCTAAAGGCTCTTTTATTCTATTCAGGCAGAAATCAAGGATAAGCAAGGACAGGTTTACTTTGCGTTGGTGGTCCTGAGTCACAGAGATGAATGTGCTGATTCCAAAAGCAAGTTTCTGCACTTAGTCACATTCCAAAGAGTGACTTGTACCACTTCCTATAGGCTCATTGGTCCCCAGCTGGTGATGCTCTTTGGGAAATTAGGCCTTGATAGAGGAAGTGGGTCACTGGGAGTGGGCCTTGAAGATTGATGGCCTACCTCAATTTCCTATTCATTCTTTGCTTCCTGGATGCTGACATAATGTGACCAGGGTGCCTCCCACACCCATTGCTATGCCTTCCCCACCATGATAGACTGGAGCCATAAACTCCAATAAAAACTTCTTTCTTTAAGCAGATTTGTGCCAGAAATTTGGTCACAACAATGAATAAAATAAATAATACACTTCTCTAATCTTTTGATTCAGTGCCCTTAGCCATCTCTTAGGTTTGCAGCTCTTAGTTTCATATTGAAAGACTCCCCAAGGCCTCTCTCAGGAGAGCGTACCCCAAAACTCCAATAACCACACCAGCAGATGCAAAAGCAAGAGGATTTCATTCTTCGGCTGCGCAGTCGGGCTCCACAAGCAGGCAGATGAATGTCTAGGCAAGATGGAGCCCCGAAGAACAAAGGAGCAGGGTATTTATGGACAGGAGCTATCTAATTAT
>PVHP010013096.1:0-41429 GCA_004024765.1 Zapus hudsonius | reverse complement strand
GCTGCAGGCTATCTAACAAGTGAGATTCAGTGGCCCTAGGTTGTGGCCTGAAGCTTCTCTTGATGAGACTTCAGTGAAGGAGGACTTGGTTGTTAGGACATAGTCTGTGTGGTCCTCTGAGTTGACTGACAGGCTTGAGTTATATAACCTTTTCTCCAATGTGCTTGCTCTTTCCCATGATGTGTTTGATTTTCATGATATGTATGACCAGTTATTCATAAGATATAAATAGTGGATTCTCTCTAAATATTCACTCAAAGGACACAGTCTGGTTTACTACTTATGTCCTCAAAACCAATTCAGGCCAGATCAGCCCCTTTTGTGTCAAATATATCCTGGAGTACATATAAATAGAAATAGAGCATTACCAAAGGGTTGCTAAGAGAAATAACTTGTTTCCATTGTTTAAAGCAGGTATATATATAGCTTGATGTAAGTGGGTGGGCTCCAGTTGCTGACAAGTTGCTAGATGCATTGTTAGGAGAGAGGTGTGTTTGATGCTCAAGCCAAATGATGTGCCAGGTACTCAGCAAATCGCTGCGCTTGCCTGCCTCATTACTACTGGCTGGTTATGCCTGTTCCAGAATGTCATGCTTTATATATGTCTGGCTTCTTTCAGCATGTTGTCTTTGTGATTCATGCATTTCAATGCATATGTCATTAGTTCAATTTTCTATCACTGTAAGGTTTAATCCTGGGTAAATGGGCCATACAGACAATGTGATCTATAAGGACACACATCTTGGCAGTGTCAGGCTTCTGATTATAAATTCTTAGGCTAGAAAAGTACTTTTGCTTTTATATTCTTTCACAGCCAAGGTTGGACAAGGCATTTCCTTTAGAAATATTTTTTTCAGAGCCCTCCAACTAATGTCCTCTTATTCCTAAAGTCCCATCTTAATGAGGTCTTTGACCAGGCTGGCCTCCTTACTGGAGCCTGGCTGTAACCCTAGGAAGGTTCCTTACCTTACAGTGCTTCCTTACTGTGCCATGGGGGCTCAAGTACCAGCCAGCAGTGACTGGAGGGCCTCAATTACTCCTTTGCAAGCATTGTCCTTGAAATACTTACACATTTGTAGTTTAGAATGTGCTTAATTGTTTTGCATTGCCTTTTAAGATTTACATTCCAGGATAGGATTTTCTATCTGTTACATTTATTGTTTCCAGTAGAAATGAGATCAAGATTATTACATTTTATTGGTCAGTTTTAAAATCAGATGTATGAGACTTCAAAATTTGTTCTTTGCAAGGTTTGTTTATCTATTCTGGATTTTTTTGAATTTTCACACACATTTTCAATTTTACCATGCCAAATTTTAAGGGAGTTGAAATATAGGATTAAATATGACTTGCCCCCAAATCATCTTTTCTATGATAACAGATAATTATAATTGTCAGCTAATATCCAGAGGGCATTTCTCATCTTCTAAAATCCCACTAGTATGGCCTGGCAAGCCCTGTTGATTGCATTGTGAGGTTTTTATGGTCCAAAGTTCCAAATTCCTTTATATTCTTCTCTTACACCAGTTCCAAAAGCCGAAGGAACTCATGGCCACGCTTAGCACACCAATAGCCACACTCCTCAGTATACATTGTCTGTATTAGTTAATTCTTCACATTGGTGTGACAAAATATCTGACAATAAGACCTTTAGGAAAAAAGGGTTTATTTTGGTTACAGTTTCAGTGTACCATACATCATATTGGGGAAGGCACTGTGGCAGACATTGAGGCTCCTCCTGGTCAAATTGTTTCTATAATCAAGAAGGAGAGAGAGAGAAAGAGAGAGAGAGAAAGGGAGGGAAGGAGGGAGGGAGGGAGGGAGGGAGGAAGGGAGGAAAGAGGTTCATACTTTAATTCATTAGTGCCATTCACATATTCACATGCAGGTGAGTCTTCTTGACTCAGTTAAAACTCTCTGGAATGTAGGTTCCCTCACAGACATGCCCAGAGGGTTTTGCTTTTATTCTAATTGATTCTAAATCCAACCAAGTCAACTATCAAGATTAATCTTCATAATTGGAATACCTATTACAATGGCTACACATCACTTCATAGCATAGTACTTGGCAATAGCAAAGTCATCTTCTGGGGATTTTCTGGAGTTTGTTTTCCAAGTATTTTTGATTTTCAGGTAGTTGCATCTGCACAATGTAGAATGTGTAGGGCCAACTATGATTCAACACTAAATATAGAAGAGGGAAGTCTTGATTCTTAGAAATACTACTCATGTGCTTATTATTTTCCTCCTTTTTTTTTGGGGGGGGGATTCTTTTACTAATCCATACCCCTGCACCTGCAGGCCAGCTCAGTGTGTAGCATCAGCTCTCATATGTATTGGGTGAGGACTTCCCTTTTTAGTCTGCAAAGGTTAACAGGTTTCAGGCTTGCCTAGGGCTGTGTTCCAGAAGGTTATTCAATCAGCACAATGTTTGTCTTCACACAATCAACCTTAGCATGGTGGGAAGAGGTAGTTATTCATTTCCCTTTTACTGCCACCCACCCACAGGCATCCTTTTTTTTTGTAAAACATATTTGTCATGATGAGCTGTCAGAACAAAGGGCAATGGACCAATTTGTGATGATCAAGTTGTGGCGGTTCTGAGGCCCAAGTTTAAGTTCATTGCTACTGAATTTGATTCAGACACTGGCTCATCATGTTCACCTCTCTTCAAGGCCCTAAGGTCTGTGAGGAATGTTTAGTCTGGAGAAGTTAATCACAGCATCCCAGGGAAATCATGGTCTAAATTAGGTACTTGGCACTGAATGAGGAGGGCTGTCTGCCGAGTGGGACTTCTCAGTAAGATGGGTATCTCTCCCATGATTTCTGCCCTGGAATGAATGGAAGAGCACCCCTTGAAACTTCTTTCTTCATGGTGGAGGAGCTAACAGTCAAACAACATCCTGGGAAGCTTGTCTTCCAAGGGGATGGATTTTTGCCATCTCTACTTACCAGACAAGTAGGACTCCAAAGCCCCAGTGGATCAGACATCTGTTTCAATTCATGAGTCCATGTACAGTGGAAGCAGCTGGAAGGGGTTTTTCAGAATGTTTAGTAGACTGGGTAGACTCCCCAAGGAATCCCTCCAGTCTCACCTGAGCTGTCGGGGAGCCATTCTCTGTCATTGTATCTGTGTAGCTAGCCTATACTCAAGACTATACCAACTTCTGGTCTATCTTTATCTCTGCCATGCCATCCCCAAAGAATTATACACCTGGATTCGGGAATTCTGTGGCAGAAAGGACCCAACAGGGCTGTAGTATCCTGCCCAACCAACTGGAATCTTCCTCTTGGGTAATATACTCATTAAACTCACAAACCATCTTGTAATGGGAGAGCTGGGGGCCCAAGAAGGTTAGGGTTCCCAGCTAATTACAATGTACCTTAAAACTTAAGAGTACCCAGATTCTTGTTCTATAAGATAAAAGAAATAAAAGTATATAGACCACCAGAGGATAAAATATAGTGGGAGACTTTGTTTACAAAGAAATCAGAAGTTACAAAGATCTCCGGCCACTAGTGAGGAGAGAGCACATGGGGGAGGTTTTAGCCACATATCTATAAAAACTGTGTTGGCCAGCCCAGCAAAGGAAAGAGAAGATATAAGAGGGCTCTCATAATCAGGGAGAAAAAGGTTCATGTGGGAAAGAACCCGAGCCCCCTCACTACAGCCCGCTCTAGCTGTGGTGAGGGGTTCTTACCTAGGCCTGTAGATTCAGATGTCTCTCTTCTGGGGGGTGGGGGGAGAGCCGCAAGGAAAAAAGAGAACAAATTTCCTTTCCTTGGTGACTATGTCCCTGCACTAGATGTGCCAGAGAGAAAGCTGGTTGGTCTGTCTTTAACCAATCAGTTTCAAGATTAGGTTTGAACTCTATAGTTAGAGACATCTCCTCAAGGGGAGGGATCAGATAAGTGAAGCTTGCCTGAAAGAACAAATTCAAAGACACTCCTGGTTACCTTTGGGTCCCATCAGCCTAACCTGTCACAATCTTACATGCTTGTCTTGGCTCCTCCTGGCCTTGCTTGAAGGGGAAGTATTTCATTCTGGCTCCCACGATGAAACTGCACAACCCATTCATGATACAGCTGAGGACAGCCAACCACAGTAGAGACTGCTGACCTTGAAAGCTCTTCCTCAATGAGGAGTTTCTGCTCTGTAGTATTATTCCACCTTTTATGACACCCCTTTCTCAAACATACCTCATGGAGGGAGGGAAAAAGGAAAGTGTCAGAGAGGAGAAGGTAACTTTCCAGTGCCCTTGATTTTATCACATAGCAGCTGGTGCCTTGTCTTCCATCAGGGAGCTTTCTTCATCTGTTTTAACCCCTGTAAGCTCTTTCCTGTCACTGAAGAGGGGATGACAGCAAGATTTAGCAGCATGGAAGGTTCTTGAGTGAGACACACTTTTCACAGGTTCCTACAGCAGTCAACAGTGTGGTCAGCCACACCACATGTGTAGAGAGAATGTGATGTCCATCTGCTCTTTCTATGCTGCCTTTGGTTTTCCCAAAAGGTTATATAGCTATAGTACACTATCTTACAGGAAGCTCTTGTAGAATGGAGTAAACAGCCAGCCCTCCTCATTAAGCCTTTCACTGTGAGTTCATTCACATTTGGAGAGCCTACCCAGCAAGGCACATGTGTCTCTCTAAAAGTACGTGTAAACACCTGGCTGGCTGAGGGTGACAGATGGAAGCAGGCTTGTGCTCGACCATCTCCTCTCCATAGCACTGATGAATGGAAGGAGACCCTGAGACTTGTTGGCATGACTGAGGTGTTTGATCAAATACCACAAAGTTAATAAAGTCAGAAAACCTTCATGTTCCTCACATTACATAAAACAAAAATAAAGGCAGTAAAAAATGTAAGCAGAGCTTCAGCAGGCAGCAACAAGCACTATTCTAACACAAGGTCATCACCTCCTCCATTTATAGTATTCCAACATTTTCTATTTTTCATCCAATGAAATCCACAATGTCCTGAAAATCCCTGGGGCATATACAGAAGAACTCATCAAAGCAAAGGTGGCTTTGCCATGAAGAGGTTCCTCTCTTACATTCTTCAGAGGAGTCCTCTCCTATATTTTTTTCATAGTTCTGGTACATATTTTATGCCATATTTGCCTTTGGTGAACTATTTATCAGAGCAGAGCCTTAGTGATGCAAGTTTTCTGCTTTAGGATGCTTTCTGGAAAGGATGGCTGGAATGCTGCAGGTGCCTGAAATACTCTGAGATTAGAGCATAATAGTAACCGAGACCAGCAACCCCATGACAATGTACAAAAAACTTCAGTGTTCTTGTTTTGTTTTTATTTGTGCCTTTCCAGAAACAATTTAATATCTATGATAGGAAAGGATGAGGGAAAGAAATTTAATCACCATTAGATCCGTGTATGGAAAAACATGTTATTTGCCTTTCTAATTCTTTGTACGTCTTGCTTTTATTCTTCCTGTTTTCCTTTTATATCATCTAAAGTTTTGATAGTAAAAATTATTTTGTCAAGTAAAAACAGATAATTTCTGGCTATTTTGTATAGGTTTTTTTCTTATTGCTTTTGTTATTTATCACACATACACATACATTTATAAAAGTTTTTAAACCTTGAAAAATAAAAGTGGAACTGACCAATGTTTCAGTATCTCTTGGCATGCAACCATCCCAGGCGCCCATTTCTGCAAATAAAGCACTAGGTTTTCCCTACATATAAGCAAGTGCATCTAGAACATTCCATCAGCTGTCTAGTCATTAACTATTGCATATTATAGACACTCTAGTGGCTTCCATTTTATCTAACATCTACCTTTCACAATTGAGGAAACTGAGGCTGGAGGCCACTTGTCTATATTACCTGGGGACAAAGGCAGGTATTTAAATGCAACAGAAGAGTTGAGCTGTGCTCTTGGTTTGAGTGTGTGTGTGTGTGTGTGTGTGTGTGTGTGTGTGTGTGTGTTTGTGTGTGTACTTGTGCATATGTGAAGGTCATAAATTGACCATGGTGGTGTTTCTTGATTGTTCTCTACTTCCTTTATTGAGGCAGGGTCTTACTTTTACAATTCAAATTTCTCTGTCTCTGCCTCCTAAATGCTGGGAGTACAGGAAGGCTGCCATGCAAACCTGGCATTTAGTGGGCGCTGGGGTCGGAATGAAAGTTCTCATTGTGCAACAAGCCCTTTGTCCATGAGCCATCTCCCTTATGCTCTTGATCAACGCTTCACACTTCTCCTAAGATGCTCCTTAGTGCCCTTATGTTTATCAGAAGAGGAAAGTTGGGCTGAAAAGAAACTCAGCCACAAGATGTGGGTGTATATTGCTGCTTCAGTAAGCCAGTTTGGATGCAAATTTTAAAATATATGGTCCCTCTGATCTTTGACAGCTGTGTCAGCTGTATCTGTGCTCGAGCTGGAGAAATCATTAAGAAAATGTCACTAGTGTTGCAGTGATGTTAGTGATGGCTGAGAAAGTTGGCTGGCTCCAGAGTTTTAAAAGTAATTAATTTTGGAGAGAAGTAAATGCCAGTTAATATATCTCAATGTCATCTTATCCATTTCCCACCGCTACTGCATCATAACAGTCTCAAGGCCACATGGTGTTCCCCTGGATGGATCCCAGCATGACCTTACAATGGGGTCAGAGAGCAGCACATTCACTCTTATGTACAAGCATTTCCTCGCCATCTGAAGAGAAGCAGTTTTACCTTCTTTCCCCACTTACCAACCCCTTCAGCTGATAAAGCTGAGTCCTATGGAAAGAACACCAATGCCAGTGCAAGCTCACACAGTTATTGTGTGGTGAGACTGCAAGGTGGGCTAGACTGTGGCTTCTCCAAGTTCAGAGTTTATTATATTGGCGTTTTTTATGAGCCTAGGTACTAGCTAAGAAAAAAAAATGTCAAGGCAAATTATCCCATGTAGTGCATTCTAGAATGTTTCCTTTATTACTATCACTCATATACTGGACACTTAATCCATCATGGAAAACAAAGACTGGCATGTAGGAAGGGTCACCACTACATCTTACATTCCCTGAAACCTTGGAAAGGGATGTGGAAAGGCCAAGGTCTGCAGAAGCCCAAGGAGCCTGTGCATCCTTCAGGGAACAAAGTGATAAATTCTCCATGGAAGCAGTGTGGCAGTTCTAAGTAAATGACTGATCAGATTATACTTGTAGGAGCTTCTCTCCTCATGCTACCCTTGTCTTCTGAATGAGCACTGTAGGAGGCTGCCTGCTGGATTCTAATTCAGAAGATGCTGCCCTTCTGGGGTCTCTGGCCCTGCTAGCTGCTCCCTGTGTGTGGCCAGTGCGCTTGAGAAGCAGGACAGAGTTCCTTGCAAGATTCAAAACCCATCTCTGCAGAAGCCTGGTAACAACTTCAGGATAATTAGAGTACAGCCAGCAACAATAACAAATCTTGAATACAGTTTCCTCCCCAAATTTCTAATACTCTACCTGTCTTCACTCTCAATTTCTCTTTTAAGTTCATCTTCTGTTCTCAAAGTCTGGATTGCTTAGTGCTACTAACATGTCTGAAAGTCATAATTAGATATGAAAAATGAGGGAAACATGTTCTCTCAAAGTTTGGTGCTCCATGATTAGGAGGAGTTGCCAGAGTGTCGTCCCATTCATGAACTGGCACATGGTTTTCCCCCCCCCGGTGAGAAGGGAGTGGGGAGAAAAACCATGCTCTCACTCTACCATCCTTGCTTCTGTGACAGACAGGTGCTTCAGGTCAATTTCACAGCATGACCATGATGGAAAAAAAAATCTGTAAACCAAATAGAATCTCCTGCTGGGCTGTTGAAGCCATAATGCAATCAGGAACAATGTCTATCAATGCACTTTGGTTATAAATGGCTCTTTCTTGTACACATAGTCAATATTTTAAAAAAAAGGTTTGATCATGCTGCTTTTTGGAAGTTGGGGAGACAGCTTCCTGGGGGCTCCTAAACACCTGTTCACAATAGGTGCTTAATAGCTATTTCTCTGTGTAGGTGTCTGTCTAAGACAAATTGCTTGCATTAATAGCTCAAGAAGATGCAACCAAGGCAATGCCTCATTTTGAGGAGTGATATTTGACTAAGCATGTGGTTAGCTCGTTAAGAGAATATATTCCATCAGCATGTTGTACTGCCACAAGCTCTAAAGTCACCTCTCAGAGAAAAAGAAAAGGCTGTGTGTGTGTGTGTGTGTGTGTGTGTGTGTGTGTGTGTGTGTGTGTGTGTGTGTGTCTGTGTCTGTGTCTGTGTAGTGAATTCAGAGCCCTAGCAATCTAGTTATGTTATTTTATTATGTGGTTATGAGCAGGGCAAGGTTTAGGGCAATGAATGATGTGGTAGTTTTGAATAGATGTCTCCCAATAGAATTTATTATAACTGTGTTTATTATAATTGTGAATTGTCTTCAGCCTTCTGAAGGAAGTGTTACTTTGACCTGGTCTCTCTTTCTCTCTGCTTGCTTCTGTGAAAGGGAGCCAACCTTTTCCTTAACTTCCCCTGGATTTATTAGTTCATTAAATACTTTCCTCCCCAAAACTGTGCCTGGTTTGGAGATTCATCCCAGCAATGTGTGACTGACTATGACAAATGATACCTAGATCTCTGTATGACAACTAAAAAATGAAAAATTTTAAAAATGCTTTATCAAAGTGAATCAGTGACTTGTTTTTATTCTTATATCCATTGTACAAATTGTAAAAATCAATGCAAACATATTGTGCTATTTAGGGGGTCTCATAGGGAGCTTATTTTGTCATATAGTCCTTAAAAAAGGTTAATTAAAAAATGTCCTTTTAGTGAAAAGTTAGTATGAGACAGAACTGAGTATCCGAGATGTTCTCTGATTTAAAACAGATGTTTTAAATATATAAATCTTTGTACAGAAATATTTTTATAGTAACTTTTATCATTGTATCAAATTCTGTAATAATTTATTAAGACATTCAAGACACTAAGTGGCACATTCTGGTTTTGATTATTGGCTTATTCACTAATTAAAATGGCTGATTGAGTAAATCATTTTTATTTAGATTTTAGTCTTGGGTTTGTCATTTCATAGCTGAAAAAAATTTCTGAATTTACTGAGCAAGATGAAAGCTCTGGTATAACAGTGGAAATATATCCATGTCCTCTTAGTTCTTTCAATTGTGCCTCATGTGTTTTACATCTCCTGTTCTTTACCTATGCATTAGGGTTATTTTGTGTTCTTCGAAAATTAGCAACTCTATCATTATGTAATGTCACTCTCCATACCTGAATACATACTTATTCGGATTTCTGCTGTATCTGAAATTAATATAGTTCTTCTTTTTACTTTTTTCAGTGCTGTCATGGGGTTTATTTCTCCATCCCTTTAATTTTAAATTTAAGTTTAAATTTAAGTGTTTATGTTTTAATGAGTTTCTTTTTAATTATCAGGATTTATTGTGTACAATTAAAAAAACTGTCAATACAAAGTTATAAACAGAAAAAATCTATTATTTGCTTGCAAGCAGAGGGGATGGGATGGAAAGAATGGACACACCAGGGCTTCTGGCAAATAAACTCCAAATACATGCGCCACATTGTTCATCTAGCTCCATGTTGGTACTGGAGATATGAACCTGGGCTCTCAGGCTTGCAAGCAAGTGCTTTAAG
This sequence comes from Zapus hudsonius, assembly GCA_004024765.1. Taxonomy (NCBI): domain Eukaryota; kingdom Metazoa; phylum Chordata; class Mammalia; order Rodentia; family Dipodidae; genus Zapus; species Zapus hudsonius. Next base: position 31,799 of record PVHP010013096.1, on the reverse strand, counting down.
GACTAAGTCATCTCCCCAAATCTGAAGTGAGTTTTTTTCTTTTTTTTTGTAGTTGGGATTATTTTTTAAAAAACGCACCCTGACAATCTCTTATATTGTATATACTTAGATCATTTACATTTACAGTAATGTTTGGTCTTATTGAGTTAATATTCAACAGGTTCATAGCTGTATTCCATTGGCTGTATTTGTTCTTTGTTTCTTCTTCCTTTTCTGTCTTCTTTGGTTTTAATTGAACATTTAATTTGATTCTATTTTAATTTCTCTCTTAGCATATCAATCATATTTGTTATAAATATAGCAGTAGGTGCTTAAAGTGCACACTTTACATTTTTAAAAGACCAACATCTGCTTGTAAATTATGAGGTGATGCTTCAAAGGCGGTAGGAGCTGACAAAACTCATAGTTCTGTTATGCTGGCCTTTCTATATGTCATAAACTCATTGTTATTATATATAGCTATTTTAATAATTATCCACCATAATTAAGAAAAACAAAAGATATTATATGTCTTCACTTTTCTTTCTTTAACACACGTGAATTTGTGTTTTTTTTCTGCCTTCATTTAACATTCTTTTCAAGATAGATCTATTCTTTAAAAAAAAGAAAAAAAAACCTTAGCTTTTGTTTGAAACTAATTTACCCTTCTGTTCAAAAAAATAGTTTATCTCTATAATAAATTCTAGGCTGTTGTTTTATTTTTCCTTTTGATATTTTTAAATATTTCACTTCATTCCCTTCTTGCTTGCATTATTTCTTATGAAAAGTCCACTGGAATTCTTGGCCTTCTATCTCCAATGTTAAGACTCATACTTTACATCTCAAGTATTTTTTCCCAAAATTGGCTGATTTTATTTTTTTGAAGTTTGATTAGAATGTGTCTAGGTGGTATTTTAAAATTTATTTTATATTTGTCTATTTATTAATTTTAACTTGTGTTCCATGAACTTTCAGTTTTATAGTTTTCTGTTGACGTTTGTCTTTGGAAAATTCTTAGCTATTTTTTACTTATTCAAATATTCTGCTCTTTTTTTCTTATTTTGGCCCATGATTATTGAATGTCTTTGCTAAAAGTCCTTTCATCTGGCTTGGAAGTTAGAACTCATCTATGTTTGAGTTCACCAGTTCTTTCCTTGCTGTGTCACACAAAGACCTTGCACATTTCTGATTCACTATTTGTTAATTGCTATCATTTCTGTTTGGTACTTCCTTGTTAGTTCCAGCTTGCTGCTCACATTACCCTCTTGTTCTTCCATGTTATTGATTTTCCATTAGAAACTTCAGTATTTAATCACAACTTTAAATTTCTTGTCTGATTTTTCCAGTATTTGTGACATATTAATATGGTTCTAATGATAACCCTTTTAGATTGTTTTATTTGATTGGTTAATTCTTCCTTCTGCCCTGGCTTATGAGTGCTTTAAATAATATGTTTTACTCCAGGTAAATTGGCACACAGCTGCAATCCCAGCACTTTAGAGCTGGAGGCACAAGGATCAATAGATTAACCTGCATGGGCTACATAGTGAATTCAAGGCCATATTGGGATACATAAAACCCCATCTCAAAGAAAAATATTTGTAGTTGGAGAATAATATAGTTTTTATTTGTGGAATACAATGAGATATTTTGACTAATGTATGTATTATAGAGAGATTCACTCAATCTCACATATCCAAAACCTCATCTACTTGCCTTTTTAGTGGAGAGAACACTAAAAGTATATTTTAAGCAATTTTTCAATATGAATTATATTGTTATTAACTATGGCCACCAGACAAATGATTTCTTTGAAAGCCAGGAATGTTGTGTTTAATAGATACCTAAGTAAATAGATCTTTGGAGTTAAGATATTCATGAATCTGTCAGAAGGCAAGGTGTGTTCAATACTTGCAGCTTTAAGTGACAGAGGCTTAACATCCTCTAGAATCCTCTAGAACCTTTGCTTTAGAGCTGGACCTCCATCATGGCTCCTTGGATACAGCCTGTGTCATGCGGCTTTTTCAGTGTTAATCTGCTTCATTATTCTAGAGCCTAATTACATGGCGAGAAGGGGTAAGCAAAGGGAAACTTTGTAGACTCATAGTGTTTCAGTGGTTTCTTTCTATTCACAGGAGTAGGTTCTAGGGCTCATGCCAAATCTACAGATGCTCACATGTCTGAGAATGGTGTTATATTTACATACAACCTGTAAACATGCTCCCATAGCTTTAATCATCTTTAGATTAGTCACATCACAGCACTTATGATATGAATGATATATATTACACAAATGAAATGTTTTTGGAATATTTTCCACCTGTCATTGGTTGAATCTGTTAGAGGAAAAGTCCAAAGAAGTTTCTCACACCCCCATGGACAGCAGACCCTTGCTGAGGTTGAGAAGGAAAACTGCATCTTCTGACTTCTGCATCAGTATTCTTTCAGCTCACCTGTAGGATTAATGGCTGCAGGTGGAAGCAAAGCAAGCAAAAGCTTATAATCAGCTCAACAACTTTCAATTTATTCTTCTGCGAATTCCTGTCAATAAATAAAAATGGGGCCCACCTTCAGGGCTTGGCTATCAGCTGCAGGTGGAACAGCACAGTGCTTGTTTCTCCAAACTCAGGCTGAAAGTTGCTTCCCACTGCAGTAGCCTCAGCAACATAAACCTCTTTCCTTTATAGAGGCAAAGTAAACTTCTTACTTTTATAAATGACTCAGTATCAGGTATTATGTCATAGAAACAGAAAATGGACTAAGACAGACATATAGCATAGAAAAGAGACTACTAATTGCCAAATAAATTATAGAAAACCCTTCCTCTTTCTATTCATGGAGGATAGTGAAATGGTGTGTCAGCTCGGTAGCCAGTTCAACCAGAGAAGAGCTGGATGATGGGCGGAAGAGGATAGACAGGGAGAGGGTAGGAGCCCAGGAAGGAAGCTCAGAGCCTTATCAGGAGACAGGAAGACCAAGCCCAATAGATACCTGAGGTTGTACTAAAATTTTAGGAGTCCAGCTATTTCACAAGACATAGAGGGCATGTGTCCACTGGGCACTTCTGCAGCTCCTCATACTGGGTTATACATGATGTCCATCATAGTAATGGTATCTTCATCTTTGATCTTTTAAGGACAGCTCTGCCTAGGGGGACCCACCCAAACTATTCAGCGCTTTAATCTCCATCTCACTGTCTCTCTTCTATGTGTGAATCCTGACAGGTAGTGATAGAAGTGAGACCAGGGAGGATGTGTTTATCACCCCACACACTTCTAGATGGGGAGGTGTATCTTTGCCAGTAGCTGGAACTAAGAAGAATTATCCAGGACACCCACACAATGTAAACTGGAGGTAAAGTGGAAGTGCTGGGCCCTGAGCTCCAAGACTGTAAAGACGAAGTGGTTGTTTGAGTGTGGCTGGGTGGGACTATGCTGTCTGTTGTTTCTGTATTGCTTTCCATTGGTCTGTGAGACGCACAGCACTCATGTGACCCACTTACCTAGGTGGGATGCAGGCCAGCACCATATCCTGCTCCTGGCTATGCTCCATGTGGATGCTGAGTGATGTGGTAGAAGGCGCAGGACATGATAGGATAGATACCCAGAGAAAGTGACTCCCAACGCAAAGCACTATGAGGATAAAAGGGTAAATCACATGTAACAAGGAGAGATCCCAGGCTGGGTTCACTTGGTTCTTCAACTGACATCTGTGTTACTTCCTGTTTCGTTATTGTTGGCAGACATTGAAAAGCAGTAGATGGTAGGATGTCCTTCCAGGAATTTCAGCCACCAAACATGTCTGCTAGTGGTCTTTTCCCTGTGGTTTAAGTGTTCATCGTACAGACAACCAATAGGTGACCTTCCTCTTTCCCTCACATCCACTCACTGAATCACTGAAAGTCTGTTTAGTCTCAATGACCACACAGATCACAGCTTGCCCTGTGATGTGACCTTCATGTGAATGCCAGCCTCTTGCCATCACCTTGGCTCTGGTTCTATAACCAGTCAGCAGTACCCCAGCAGTCACTCTCTGTCTCACTGACAATATGTGCCAAACCCTTACCATGGCTTCCAAGGCTTCTATACTTCCTGCCCTGCCCCTCCACTCAGTACTGCCTACTCAGCCATGGTGAACACCTGTGCCCATGGCCAGGAAGACACCCTAGGACCTGCACTAGCTCTTCTTTGTACTGCTAGCATCCTCTTTCTTGGACCTGTGCATAGCTTGCCATCACTCTCTCCAGATCTTGGTTTTAAGATCACTGTATGAAAGAAGACTTTCCCATATTGTCCAATGCAAAGTAGAACCCATTCCAGCCCCACACTCACATTCTGCTTTATTTCCTGAGATACCACTCAAGTTCTTGTGCTGGGCTCACTACTCACCCAACCCAAGGAGGCCCATGAGGAATGTATTTGCTTTGTTTTCTCCTGTACCTATGACCGTCCTCCCCCCCCCCACCCGCAGGCAGCTGTGGGCACTATCAGAGTGTAAAGCCCTTTTCAAAAAGGGAAACAAAGACAGGAGAGAGACATAGCTTGATAAATTCAGATTACTTATGACTCTAACTCATGCTTGCACTATGGAGCTGGAGTGCTTTGGGCAATTAGTTTCATAGTAGTCATAGGAGGGAGAAGCTAATAAAGTTCCCGTTCCCGTAGAATGATCAACTACTTCTAGATGTGTAAATAATAAATAGAGCCTGTGAGCTGTAATTTGTGCAACTTGTTCATGGGAATCATGCAAGACCCTGCCCACCACCTTCTCCCTCCTCGGGAGCCAGGCTGGGAGTCAGTGGAGAGCAGGGGCCATCACAGCCAGGCACCTTTTAGAATTAACAGGGGCACATCCCACTCCATTGGGCCACACCTTCTAATGAGAGAGAAAGAGAACATCTGATAATTATTAGAAAACATTGACTCATTTATGTTATGCCAGGATACCCTGGGGTGCTAAGTCACTGTTGGTCTGCATGTTGGAGCCACATTGTGATGTATATATGTAAAGTAACACACCATTAGAGGACAGAAGTGAGTGCTCAGCTTAACAATAGAAAAACAAATAGGCCAATTAAAAATAAGCAAAGGATTTGAGTAGACTTTTCATAAACATATAATGGGCATCATTAGTCATCAAGAAGTCAGCACTTCATGCTTCACTGAAATGGCTATAAGCTGAAGGAACTGGATCCCATGCATGTGAAAGCTGGTGAAAATGTCAAATAGTTCATGTACTTCAGAAAATAGACAATTTCTGAAAAAATAAACATAGTGTTACCATGTGATCCATTAATTCTGCTGCTAAATACACACCCAAGAGAAATGAAAATATTTAAATATATAAACATATAAATATGTGGTGGTATCCATGTCCACATTTTCCCCCACTATCTACATATAACAATGGAAAAAAGCATGATGAAATTTGCTACAACACATAGCAGAACCTCTAAAAATATGTATATTCATTCATAGAGGCCTTCTAAGTCTTAGGTCTTGGCCTAGAGAATGAAGAATCATTGTTATAGAAAACCAAGCTCATCTCAGCATTTTTTTCAACTTAGTCATGAGTTTCACCAACCCAACTATTTGGTAATCAGAGATGGGTTAATAAATCCCAATGCATCCACACACACAAAAAATAACAGGCACATAATACATAGGTACTATATTCACCATGACAAAAGGGGTTCCTGGCATGGAGGCTGGGAAATCCAAGGTCAAGGGCTGGCATTTTGTGATCACTTTGTGCCATCATTCCTTTCAGAAGGTAGAAGGACCAGAGAGCAAGATTGAGCTTTCAGCCTCAAGCACTTCCTCCACTGACATCACTGTTCCACAGACAGATATCTCTGAGCCTCAGCCCCTCCCACAGGTCTTACATCCAACACAGTTGCACTGGAGATAAAATCTCCAAAACATGGTTTTAAGGGGTACATCCAAACGAAGGCAAATACTGTTCATTCATTCATTCGACTTTTCCAGGGCTCTTCTGAAAGATTTTACTGGTAGAAGTCAGGCAGAACTAAGGTACAGAAGGAAGCCTGGAAAGAAGATCTGATAGTTGGCACCAGAGCAATCAGTTAACCCCCCAGATTGAAGGAACATTCCTCCACTTGCCTCCTTAGAAAGTCGAAGAAGCAATTTATTTTGTTATTCCTGACAGGTTCCATTGAATCCAAAAGGGAAACAGGGAGGAGACAGAATACATATAAGACAAGGATTGCGTAGAGAAGGACTTGTCCCCTACTCATACACATATACCTCTTTAAAACATGATTATAATGATGTAAGGAGTGAAAGTGGAGCCAGATTTTGTAAATTTGGTGAAATTAAGGAATAATTACTATTTTAAGCACGAGATAGTTGCTTATGTTTAACCAATCTTAATTAAAAGATAACCATCAAAGAATAAATGAATTAGTGTAATATTTGGGATTTCCTTCACAATAGTCTAGATGGGGCTGGAAATTCAGTAAGAGTATAAATGAAACAAAGCTGGTCAGTAGTTGAATATTGTGAAGGTGAGTTGTGAGTATGTAGGGAGACCATTATCTCCCTCTTTACTTTGACATATAGTTAGAAATTTCCATCTTAATGATGTTTTAGAAATCAATAGCAGGGTATGGTGACCCATGCAATCTCAGCACTCCAGAGAAGGAAGCAAAAAGATCTTGAATTCAAGGCCAGCCTGAGCTGTATAATGACTCCCACTTTCAAAAAGATAAAACACTAAATATACAAGCAAACCAGAGCCAACACATTGTGTGGGGTTTTTTTTTCTTTCTTTTTTTTCTCTCTTTCTTTTTCTTTTGATTTGCAGTAATATAGAAGGGCTGGGGTTTTGTGTGCCCTGGTCGCTTACTGATCTGAGGTCCCTGAAGGGCCAGCTCCTTGTGCCAACAGTCCAGGAACAGCTTCTCGTGGGAGTCTAGTCAAGAGTAGAAAGCTGCTTCTCTTGAGATTGGCCTCAAGAGTCACCAGCCAGTAATAAGACTGAGGGGTTAGCAAGGGGAGGTACACTCCATTCAGAGCTGTCTGGTCACCTTCTGGTGGCTTACATGAAATGCAGTCACCTTTATAGCTACTGAGGTTTGGAGGTGAGGTCACAAAAGGAGTAGTACCCTGTAGAAAGAAGGCTTGAGATGCTCCTTGCTATGCTCCTCCCATCCAGGTGATCCAGAAACCACCTGTCCTCAGGCCCACCCCACTTTACCAAGGTGTCCTAAGGCAGGAAGGGGGAGGTTGGGCTGCATGGAGGTACCTGCTCTCCCAAAAGGAAGACCTGCCCGCTCTTCCTGTTTCTTCAGATCTGTGGCAATAAAAACCTACTTTATTTAAAATGTTGTCTTTAGAAACAAATCGTGTATTTTTATTGTTTTTAAATATTTCTCCGTCTTTTTCTTTCTCTCGCTCTCTTTTTCTCTCTTCTCTCTCTCTCAGATCTTTTTTAGCAATATGCTCAATTTCAGCCAGATTTCAACATTCCTTAAGATTGCTCATAACTGAAACTTCATTTAATGAGAAGAAATTCATTTATTCTGTTTTTATTAAGTTCTTTATTTTTTCAAGTCTTCAAATTAAACATAAAAAGAGTAGGATAAACAATACCATTATGCATCAGCCAGGATATTATAAGTTCTCATTAGAAGCTGAGGAAAGAAACATTTTCAATCCATCTCCATGGTTAAAAATACAATAAAACAAAATACAAAGAAAACCATATTCACGCCGGGATGCACAAAGTATGCACATTCCCATCTGGATGAATTTGTGAACTTTCCTATGTGTGTCAATAGGAAGACATGTGTATTTGGGGGGGAATGTTTAGTAGATAGCTTCTATTTTCATGTATCTTTGTCTAAGCCAAGCTCAGAAGGTTGTTTTCTGTAAGACAGATTCAAAGCAGAAGGTTATGTAAGCCAGAGAAGTCATGCCAAGATTATCTGAACATCTTTTTTAAAATCTTAAGATTCTCTAAGTTAGTTGTGATACATGTATTTTGTATCTCCTCCTCCTTTTATCATCACTTACCTAATGCCATGTTTCAACCTCACATGTGTTTCCTGAGAACCACTCCACACTGGCCATGTGCTGACATCTGAGGACAAGTGAACCTGCAGCCTTGCCTGTGGGATCTGAGAATGGAGCACCCCAGTCCAGGGCACTGGGTCAAAGGTGCACACAAGTAGAAGCAAATGCTGTGTGGCTCACCAGAGGGTGTCTCAATTGTGTTGCAGCTAAGGTAGCAATGGCCAGGACAAGTAAGCCTCTTCAGGAGTTGTAACTGTGGGAGCCCGTGAATACAAACTTAATGTTGTTTGATTTGGATGGTCATCCCCCATAGTTGACTGTGCTTAGGGACATGTGTTCTAGTAATGAACAGAAAGGAGTCACTAAATTGGCTTATGCCAGAGTCACAGGACCAATATAATCAACATCCTCAATTGCTCTGGACTCAGAGCTCTGTCAGTCAGTTGGAAAACATTCACAGTGGAACAGTGAGATCCAGCAGAAGCACTTGCCCTCATCCACTGCCAGTTACAATAATTCAATCCCACTAACAGGGTAAGGTATCAAAAATGCATGCTACGACTCACAGTGCTGGAAGTCAAGAGTTCACATCTGGTGATGACCTTTTAAGCAGAACCCCAATGTCAAACAAGATCTCACATTTTAAGAGACAGGGAGGTCTCTTGTGTCTCCCTACTATAAGGTTATAAGAGGCCATAAATCATGGGGCTCCATCCCAATCGCCTCATCAAATGCCACTCCACTCAACTTTAAGCACATTAGTTGGATGAAATGTCTGCCCCCCAAATATATCACAATGAGGATGGAAATCTTGACACACAAAGTCTTGGGGAACACACTCAAAGTATATCCAATTCACAGGAATCACTTTCCTGGTAATATATGGTTACTTTATGAGAATTCATGAGAATGTTTGTTTGTTTGTTTGTTTGTTTGTTTTGTTCTAACATGAATCATACCAGTGAGTTATTCCTAACAGCTCATCCACCCCTAAGATCTTGGGCCCATTCCCAGTGTGTGCACCTGGGGCTGCATGAGAGGCTCACAGGCCTGGGCTCCAGTGGGGGATATTGTCCTTTGTGTGACTCCAGATGTTGCACCAGCTTTCCTGCTCCTCTACCTCCTGCCTCACTAGCCAAACTTCAGCTTATCAGAAAACAGGATATGCTACAGTGTCCTAGAATTGGGAGAAGGCCAGTGCAGTGTCTTGGGATTCTGAATCAACTTCTTCTTGCCACACCCTGTGACTCGGAACTGGAAGGTACCAAATAATTTTCCTGAGTAAACTGCCATCAAAATGAATTTATCAATCCCCTGATGAAAGGGGTCTTGTCTCACGAATGATCCTGCATCTCACATAAGCTCTAATACAGGAAAAGAATGCAGGCTTTCCCTTCCAGCTGAGAGCTGGGGTGATGCAATGTACCCTTTAATGAGGGCAGGTGGCCCAACGGTCCTCAGGGATGAGAGGCAAATAGTTCATTCAGGCTAATTTGTCTTTATAGAGATGTCACTTGCTTTCTGTTATGTTCCTGAATTCAGCTTTCAGATTAAATCAGGCTAATAGAAGATGATGTGTCAATTAAACCACTTTACAAGATTTCCCATGCAATCTGTCATTTGGATAGTTCTAACATGACTGTAATCCCTGGTCTTTAAATATTAGGCTTATTTAACTGATGCCACTCTTGAGGGTAATCCTATAGTCTCCTATACATTCACTTTTGAGAAAATATCAACTTAGAAAATTAAAATCTATGCACCTATTTTATACACATATTTTATTGGTTGTTCACATATTGGTTTCAATGGTGATGCTATGCTCATCATTTTAAATGGTTTGCAATTTGCTCACATGAGTTTTGATGCTAAGAGATGTGATTTTGTAAGCTATTGAATGTCTTTCGGGAACTCAGCTAAAATCAGGTAAAATGTACACACACACTATTACAAACAGGAGCAAAAGGACAAAATGACACCTTCTGTTATCACCTTTCTGCTCTGTTCTTTATAGGAAATTGGAAATACCTGGAAAGTCATTTCACTGTGATGACAGAATTAGGTTGTCTTGCAGACTGTAGATAGGAGGTTCCATGAAGACTGAGGTTTTGTAGGAACAAGGGCCCCAACAGGATTCATCTCTGAGTTTGATTCATGAAATTAATATGGGGTTGAGGTTTGAATCTGGTGGCAAAAATGTTGAAACAATGTGACATTATAACGTGCAGAGGCTACCATAACAATAGTTTGGGACAAAGAAAAAAGGAAAATTTGAATCTGGAGAGATGGCTCAGCATTTAAAGATGCTTGTTTATAAAGCCTGGGTTTGATTCCCTAGTACCCATATAAAGCCACAGGCACAAAGTGGCATGTGTGCCCTTGCATGCAATTTATGACATTCATAATAAAGTCTAAATGCTACATTGTTTGGTTCTTTATTTTTATTATATTTTTAAAAATATCTTCACTATCCATAATTTGATAGATTATATGAACAAATCTTACGATGGTACCTCCATTTCCCTCCTCCCAATCCCCAATCCACTGGGGATACTCCTTGGTGGGCATATTGGATCAGTCCATGGGGTAGGGTGTTACAAATTGCTTTAGAGGTAGCCAGTCCCCTCCCCCCCCACACCTTTGTGTGTTGTTTCTGAGGGGGGCAATATCTCTGGATATTTTCTCCCATCATTGCTCTTACATTTTTTTTTTTTTTGGTCCCCTCTTCCGCTCAGTTCCCTGAGTCATGGTGGGTGAGTTTTAAGTCTGCTATGTTGTTAGGATCTTAAGTGTCTCTAGACTTCTGTTTTGGGTTGTGCTGAGTATCCTTGGTGTCTGTCTCCATTGACCTTTCTGGTGTATCTGACTTGCTGTGCTGACAGGCCTCTTGTTTATCTTGCCACTTTCTCATAGGTTTAATTTGGGGCTCAGATGATAGACCAGGGGTGGTTCATCTCTTCCCAGAATGTCCGTCATCATCCCATGGCTTGTTAGTGGAATTGGGTTGTCCAAGGCCCTCTCACTGTCTTCTGAAAAATATAAACAGAATCTCCATCAGAGAGTGAGCTCAGCATAGGTTAAATGTGACAAGCTTTGCTAATTTGGCCAGATTCTAATGGGTGTAGCCTCTCTGTAGGTCTCCGGTAGTGGGAATTTCCCCTTGGAGCCTGGGTTCTTGTTCCCCATAAGATTTTTCCCAGGATCCCAGTTCCAGTTCAGGGTTCCTTGTCACTGAGTGGATCTCTTAGCCAATCTGAAACCCATTGATTACCCACCTAGGTTTGCCACCACTATTGTACAGGTGAGCACATCTTGACTTGCTGATCTCTTCCATACTGGCGTGTGTTCAGCATTCTTGTGTCATCAGTCTGAATTGTGTACCAGTTTTCTCTAAGCCTAACCCCATAAAAAACTGATCAGGCCTTTGACTCCCTATCCCAGTCATTTATTATATTTTTATGTGGAGCAATTTGAGTTTATCATGAGTGTTATAGATTGCACTCTCCTGGTTTTCCCTTGTTGTGATTTTATCCTGAAACAGGAAAGGAACTGTCACCATGATCTGCTGGACCCTCTTACTTAACCAGCAATATGTTCAGGTATAATTCATTGCCACTGTCTCTCACCAGTGGGGCTCTTGTTCTCCCCTGATCTCAATGACCCCACTAAGCACATCTGCAATGACACACTGGAATCTGGTGCCGGGCATCACCTTGTTTGTGAGAATTCTCAGGGTCTACGAACTACCTAAGAGTCAAATGAGTAATTATCTTGATAAGCAGTAGTATAGAAAAAAAATGTGAAATTGTGGCTTCCTGAAAGTTTTAGAAGTGTGAAGAATCCAGTTTTATGTTAGAAACCGGTGAATAATTTATTAGTAATCAATCTGTCCTCTTGACTTTTCTGTGATTTTTGCAAGCCACCACCAAAGGCCTTTCTTTCCTACCTGACATCTCCATATTTTAAATTTCCTTTGCAAATACAGTCAAGGAACATTTTCCTCTGGCAGGAACTAGGGTGTATTCCTCCTCAGAAATGACAGCACCAGGAATGCCCTGAATGTCTCATGACAAAAGCTGGAGATCTGTACATAGAAAAGGTGAAAACTCTGGATGGAGGCTGCTGCCTTTTACCAGGAAGTCCTGTTCAATGAGATTCCAGGGCTCAGGAGTTCACCCTAAATCTAGAGTACAAAGCAAAGAAATGGGAATCATCAAGCTCAAAAATAGATGCAAGAGGATAAAACACAGCCAGAGGGCAGACAGCTTTGAAAGACTGAGTGTCCTCAAATACAGTGAGTTGGAGCATCCCATATAGAAAGCTGCTAGAGAGTGCTCTTTAGGACCAGCCACTGGGGAAGTGAGAAAGCTAGACTAGGCAGTGCCTCTGACAGTGGGAGTGCTGACAATGCTTCAGAAGAGCCCAGTCAAGCAAAGAGGTCAAGTCTTTGTGGTTCTCAATGACAGGTCACTGCACAGCAGTCCCCCCAAACTGGGACAATCCAATGAAAGACACAGCTGGGAGCCAATGTCACCACATCTGAGGACTAGAAGGACGGGCTTGTTTTGACTCCAAATTTAAGAGTACAGTCATGTGGTCGGGTTGTGAAGGGGCTGGTCACATATTATTTTTATTCAGTTCAGGACCCCAGACAGTGCTCTCCTGTTCAGGGTGGGTCTCTCCTCATCTGTTAAACCTTTCTGAAAACCCTCTCATAGACATGCAGAAGTGTGCTTCAATGATCAAACTGAACCATTCCAGTTGAGCAGCATGAGCTCCACCATAGAAGCCAAGTGATGTGATGAAGTGAAGGCAGGGAGCGTGTTCCTGCAGCATCTAGGCATAGGGAACACAGACAACCCAGGGACAGGCTTTATGGATCAGAGCATGCAAGTTCACAGAGGCCAACCTTTGGCAACATAAGACCCATAAAAATGAAGATTTGTAATTTATTTCAGAATTATATGGCAGTGAGGAATGTGAGTAATATAAGTGATATGGAAATGTTTGAGGCTTACTTACCAGAAGGTAGTTCTTTGAGACAGGGACAGATTAATTGTCCTAAATACACACAATAGAGATCTTTATGATGACCTGGGGATGAATGTGTCAGACAGTAGGGCTGGGCAGGATGGAAGACAAGTGATATTTGAGTCACTGGATCAGGATCTTTTATGTGGCTGAGGAGTAAAGGAATCCTCCCCCCTAAAACAAATTGAAGGGCCAAGGTCTACTTTGTAAACATGGATGGACTTTGTTTGTTACACTGAATGCTGCCCTATATGGCCATTCATTCAAGACAGGTCTATGAGATGGGAAAGTAGCTTACAGTTCCTTCTCAGCCTCAGCTCCCACGATTGTGTACCTATTGTTCCATGTCAGCTAATCTGGGATGAAGAGGGGATGCTTTCTTATGGGTGTTGCTGTGATGAAAATTATGGTCTTATGTGGGGTGGCAACTGGACCAGACAGAGATGACCCTTCTTTCCAGGATGGTGTAAGTACCAGGGATGTAGATAAGGAAGTACTTAAAGGTGAAAGAAAACCAGAGGTTTCTGAACTACAAGAGAAATAAATAATGAGATGTCTAGAGCCATAGAGATGAGCAGCCTAGGCTCTAAACCAGAGGTGGGTCATTGCTAAAGCCATCACACAAGATGGGTCAGCTTTCGTAGAGGTTGTCTAGACCGGAAGGTAATGAAGAAGGACTAGAAATGTGTGTACTGCTAATTGATATGTTTTACTAAGTCAGTCACAGATTTCTGCAATAATAATGTGACAGTAGGGTCCCATGTGGAACTAGAGAGGAAGAAGGCAGTGAAGAGCCAAAATGATAACATTGAAAAGAGAACAAAGGGGTGGCATCTAATGGGAGAGTTGGGATGGCTTCACATCTGGTGGTCAGTGCGGTGGGTGCACACTACTGAACAAAGTCCTGGTTCTGAGAGGTCTCAAGACTTGAGCAGGCTCTGGAAGAGATCTTGAGCCTGTGGGTTCATTCTTTTGATAGAATACTGTCAACATCCTGGGTACCAGATACTGTTATCATTTGCTGACCCATGTCACCTAGCCATATCCACACTGTAGACATTGTGTTCAGAGGACAAGCACAGCTGTTACTGTCTACTTTCTGTATCTGCCTTGGTCTCACAGCCCATCTCCAGTGTGATTCACCTTCCATTTCTCCCGTTCTCCATTATTTGCCAGTTATGGAACCATTTCCCTCTCATGTCCATCGTAGTCATTCTTCTGTGGGATACCAGCTGCAAATCTCTGGTATGCAAATCTATGATTGGTAGAGTTCAACTGTCATTGCAGTTTCAGATATGAGCAAGTGGAGAGGCTACACAAGGCTGTCATAGTATGACAAGCATAGTATGCTTGATCATAGCATACTCTGCTGTGACACAGGGGCTAATGATCTGATGGGTATGTGTAGGGTGCCAAAATCACCATCACGTACCTTCCTTTAGATGAAAAGAGTATGTTTGTAGCCAAAAGGAAAGGAATGACAACAGAAAATAATCACAACCAAGCGCAGAGTAATGTTGTCAACTGTGTCAACCTTAACAAACTAGAATAGAAGTGAATCAGGTTGAGAGTTATGAGGCAATGATTCATATGCACAAGTGCCTAAAAGTAATAAGAAAATACCACCAAAGTGTCAAATGTATCCAAAGACCACTGAAAGTTTATACACTTGTACAAGGACATGTTTCCAGCAAGGTCTATGGAAAATCTGATTTGCATTGCTCTTCTTATTATCACTGTGGCTAATGATGATTGTTATAATACATCATTCATAACCTTACCTTTGCCTTAGTCTCTGTGACTGTGCTTAGAGCTTATTGTGGTATCATATCCCCATTGCAGCACTATTCTAGTCTCCAATAAATACCATCGTTCTTTGGAAGGTACCTCTGCCTTTTCAGCATGACAGTATCATGGTGGCGAGTAAAGAAATTGTACATAAAATATGTACAGTGTCATTGGCAAACATTTCTGAAACCAGATTTGTGTCTTTGTATTCAGCTTGCATTATAAAAGTTGCTTCTGGTTTTATACGTTCTGAGTGTACACTAAATAAACAAATTGCTTCAAATTAGATAGATCATAGTTTGACTTTACAATTTATGTGGCAGCAACATGGCTAAATTATGCCCCTTCTGCACATTAATATGATCTCATACAGAATTCTCATTCTCTGCATGTCCCAAGAGAGTGGCCCTATTTGTTCTGATTAATTATGGGGGGTGTGATGTTGCCCAGACAGCAGGCAGTCCAATCACGGGCAGGAAAAGTGTTCTTTAAAATACATGACATGTGGGAGCATTGAGATATGACTGTAAATGGAGATGCTATTGAAATACCGCTGGGAAAGTCACGGCTCGAAGCAGATGAGAAAGTTACATGCATATTCCTGCTGTAAGTAGGTGGATGAGTTTTATGTCTGAAGCTTTGTACTGAGAATAGTTTCCTCGGTAATTCCCAGAGGGCAGGAGTGAGAAGAACAGGATGTTTTTTTTTTTCAGAACTATTTGTTTTGTGTCAGATTTCCTGGACAATTACTGGCTTTTAACACATAATTTAAAATATTTTCCTTATAGCTTGACTATAACACAATCTTGTAGCACATGTATAACCACATTTACCATTGTAATGCATACAATGTTTGTATTAGGTGCTTTTCTCCTTGCTGTGACAAGGAGTGACCTAACAAAGGAAAGATTTACTTGGGTTTACAGTTCAAGGGATGAAAGTCCATCATGGTGGAGAAGATATGGCAGTGGGGGGCATCGAGTAGCTGGTTTCACCATCCACACTTGGGAAACAGATGTGAATACTGCTGCTCAGCACACTTTGTCCTTTTTATTAATTCTTGGACCCCAGCCCATAGAATGCTACTGTCCACATTTAGAGTGAGTCTTCTCACCTTAATTAACCCAATCTAGAAACCCCCAGGCATACACACATGGAGGTTTGTCTCCATGATGATTCTAGATCCTGTCAAGTTGCCAAACCACATTAACTATCACAAAGCTAATCACAATATATCAATCGCAGCAACACAATCCACCTTGCTTAGTATAAAGGGAATGTGATTATTATCCTACTAAATACTGATGCTTATTTCATGTGAATTAGCCTCACTTTCAACCTTTTTACATTAAACTAATTTCATGCTTTTAAGAAAGTTTCAAGAATAAGACAAGAATTGTCATACACGTTTCACACACACCAATGTCGACTGAATATCAGCTGGTCTCCAGGAATCCTCTAGGCCTTTAGTGCCAAATTGGTACTGCTGAAGCAGCCAGCATTGTGGACTGAGAAAATGCCAAGTTCCTAGATGCTCAAGCCTGTACCTCTCAAACCTTGTATCCTATAAGCTAATCTAATAAATTTCTTTTATATACATATTCAATCCACAAGTTATATTCTTTTAGAGAACAAGGTCCTTACTCACCTCTGCAGCAGTGTCTTCTTTCTCCCCTCCTGGACCCCTTCTGACCTATACATTACTAAACCTTGTATTTTACTCTCAGCTAGAATAGAACCTGGAGCCTCCCTCTATCCCTACATATCTCTCCTCTCTTAGTAGCTTCATCTGTGGAATTCTTCTACCTCTCTACCTTGATAATCTATATATAGCTTGTTACCATTTTAATTCTGAGTCACTTAATCATCTATTAATTGGACCACTACCATATGCCATGTACTCCTCACCAGGTATCCTCAGTAAGCTGCCTTAGTTTCCTACTTACCTATCCGGAGAAGTCCAGATATGTAATAAAAAGAATTGATCATCAAAATAAGTAATGCTTTCATAGAAGAGATGGGAAAGTGGCAGGGCCTTGCAGATGTCTTCTCTGAGATCTCTATTCTGTCTCCCTTCTGAGTGTGGGGTCTTCCACACCCCATCCCACTGGAGTATGTTCATGGTTGGCAAGAAATGAGACAGAGAAAGCACTGATGCAATGAGCCACATACTTTTAGGTATTGGGAAAAAGGACTTCTTTACCTTGTGTCCACCCAAGAGAAAGAACAGCACTCAGTAATTAAGTTCTTGGTGGGAGTTTCCTGGAATCAAACAAGGACAACATCAAAGTCACTTCCCATCTAAGAGTCTAGAACCTAGTTCTAGTCTACAATTAGATGCAAAATTACCACCCAGAAACCTGAGGGAGCTGTGTGGATTGATTCCTGTAGATACACAAGCTCCCACAGTGTCCAATACTAGTCCAGAACATCACAGTATAGAAGGATACATAAGGAACAAGAAAGGGGGCACGGGATAGTCCTTATAGAATATATGTTATCACCATGATAACAATTGTATTTCAATAAGGTTATTGTATAATGCAAATATTAAAATATTACTAACAATGTAGAAATCTACCTGGTGTGCCTATAGTAGTGGGCTCAGTGGCAGTCATTGTTGAGTGCTCCACAGTGATCTCTCCTTGAGCCCCCACAAGACATTTTCGAGTAGGTGTTGTCATTGTCTCCAACTTCCAAAGCACACACATGGAGTCACTCAATCAAGGTCATGCAAGGTGACCCTAGGTACCTCTGAAACAGATACACACTGCAATAGCAGAAAACATTAGCTGGAAACCCCAGAGAAGAAGAAAATGCATTTGCCTGGAAATACAGGAGCTGTGTAGTTGAAAGAAGGTTAATGAATGGAGGCTACTGCCTGGGAAGGCAGCAAGAGAGCTGCTGTAGTTGGGTTCTGGAATGTCCCTCACAGGCTGTGTGAAAAACTGAATCCTCCACCTTGGAGCTATTGGGAGATACTTGAGCCTTTAGGGTATGTGGCCTAATTGGAAGATCTTTAGATCATTTGGGACATGCCCTTGAAGGGTGTAGTGGAACCCCAATCCTTCTATCATCTTTTTTGCATCCTGCCATGGATAAGACCTCCATGCTCTTTTCTGTGTCCTGCCATTCTGTTAGAAGTTTTTTTTTTTTTTTCCTTTTTTTCTGCTAGGTGCTCCTGGCTATCACATACTGTCTTGTCATAATTTCTCCTCTTTTATTTTCATTATTTTCAAATATTTTATGTGTTTACCTCTATCTAGCATTTCTGATTTTTAATTGTATTTACCTTGGAGATTCATGTTATTAAAAACGGATTAATGATTTAATTATGTATTGATGATTCAAAGAATTTCTAAATTTTATAAAGCTTAAGAAGTTCACTTCATTGGACATCATGTAGCTTTATGCTGCAGAAATACGGGGTGCCAGTGAGCAGAAAATTCTAGAAAACCAAGTGTTCAGCAAAAGAACTCAACAGTTCCCCAAGCCAGGTGTTATTTATAAGACCATCCAACTAATGGGCGTAACAATTTAGAAAGTTGTCCAGCCAAAAAGCTCCCATGAAAAAGATGGATGAATAACATGCAGATGATGTCAGTATAAATAACAGCTTCAATATGAGATAATGCAGCTATTATACCTAAACCATTGAATGATATTCTTGGAAAAAGCTTTGGTGTATAAACATAGACATTTATTTTGGAGTTATAGCACAAAAGAAAAATGTTTCAGGTGTGAGTGTTGGCAGAATCTTTCTGGTCCTCTTCTAATTTCACAGGGCCCAAGAGTGAGATATTTCCTCTGCCCCCAACCCTCAGGCACTTGTGTGAAGCCATCACTTCCTACATAAAAGCTTAATAGGTTTGGTGGAATTGTGCCATAAACACTAAGTCCTCAGTTCTTCAAAAATCAAAGCCATTCTTTATTCCTTTAATGTGTGGCCTAAGGCAACTCTTCTTCAAATAATGTGGCCCAGCAAAGTTGAAAATTTGGATACTCCTGCATTTTAAATGGACCCACCATTCAAAACAGTGGTCTTTGATGGAACTAAATTTTGGGGCTCCCTATTATCATTTTAGTTCAATTTCTACAACTCTGTGCCTACATGATGGTCTTGAAATCTGTCTCTTCTTTGGCAATTAAAATGTTATTAAGCATTGAGCAAAGTTAAGAGGGACTCTGAAGGAAATATAGAGTGTTAAGCAAAGCTTCACCCATCTGCTCCTGTCTGCTCAGACAGTAAGCTGGCCAGACACACTGCAGGCTCTCTTTGTTTGGTTTGTGTTGTTCACATCAGGTGACATACAGCTGCCAGCACCCGAAGTGCTTCATGAGCATTTCCATCATTCCACATGGGGGCTGCATTGCTGGGCCACCTTTGGTGTGGGGCCTAGCCTACTTTATCCACAGTGTGCAAGATGCTTTATGATACAAACATGCTTTTGCCCTGAAGTCCTAGGAAATCACTTCAGAAGAAGAATGGGCAACTCTTGCTTCATTATTTGCTTATTTAACATGGTTACTATGCCTTTTTCCCATCAGTTATATTTAATGAAACAAACCCACAATGAATTTTAATTTCATGGAAAATAACTAGGAAAGACAAAATGAAATAGGCACATTACTCTTTTGTCATATTTTTAGAGTAAAAATTGGGTTTCTCCTTTGTGGAGTTCCAGTCAGTGGCTACATTGAAGGATATAGATTGTTTCTTCAGTAGTAGAGAAACATGATCACGTTTTCATTGTAGGTGTAGATTACAGACTGACTTGTGTCAATTGCTCTCAACAGCTGGAGACTAAGATAATAAGAAACAAAGACAATAGAGGAGTGTGTCATGACTCCTGGGGCTTCGGTTGTCTCTACGAAGTTGTGATCATTCTATGGCTCTTAAGCCAAGATCCACTGCCTGGAGTTCCTAGAAAAATTAGACACACAGGATGATTGGTGAAAAAGATGTGATTTTTGACCATAGAACTAACATCTTTGCCCCAGGACTAAACTACCAAGAGACCACTGACAAAATATGTCAATTTTTTTTTTTTTTTTGTATCGGGCTGAAGAGATTGCTCAGCGGTTAAGATGTTTGCCTGCAAAGCAGAAGGACCAGAGTTCGATTCCCCAGTGTCCACATAAAGCCTGATGCACAAGGTGCATGTGTCTGGAGTTGTAGTGGCTGGAGGCCCTAACATGTTCATATTCTCTCTCTCTCTCTCTCTCTCTCTCTCTCTCTCTCTCTCTCTCTCTCTCTCTCTCTCTCTCTCTCTCTCTCTATCTCTCTGTCAAATAAATAAATAAATACATATTTAAAAAAAAATTTCATGTCTTACAAATATGTCAATAATTCTCCAGATGTGAAATGAATCACTAACCTCTTTTGTCCTAGAGGGGAAAAGGGAAGTGATTCCATGAGTAAACCATAGAGAATATTCCACAAAGGGAAGGTCATCTAGACATAGGAATCAGCTAGTAGAAGGAACGTTTGATTCATACAGTACAATCTGCCACTTCCCTTATAGTTCATTGCAATTGTGGTGGTGGCAATATCTAGTTAATAATGCAAATCACAATACAAGGACGCCATTTATAGCTAAGGTTAAATGATTTTTCTGAAGCTATTAATGACCCGAAGCTACATGCAAACTGTGAATGCATCTTGTTTCTGTGATTTGTGATCCTCTTTTGTTTATATCTAACAGTGCTATGATTATGAGGAAACAGAAGGATGATTTATTTCTCTAAATCTCACTCTCACAAAGCCAATCATAATGAATTTGTTACCATATCTATAGTAATATTTTACTTCAACATATTCTAGAAAAACGATATAATCCCAATGTATTATACTTTTATCTTAAAAGAACAGAGCATAAATATGAATGGAACCATGGGATTTGGTAATGCTCATTCATCTAGGGTGGTTAGAGCATAAGAATATTCTAGATAGACCTTTCACATTTTTAAACAGAAGAAAGCAGCCTTAGTAAACAGAACCCCAGTATGTGCCACAGTAGCTTTTAAACATATATCATACAATGTTGCTTCTTTTAATTAACTTAGAATATGTTTTATTGAGTTAATAAAAACATAAAATGTTTTACAAAATTACATTCAAATATTAACTCAAAGATTTTAGCTGTGCATCATTTATAGGAAATACACTACTATTATGAGAAGTATTTTTTTTTAATTTTGTGAGCAAGCAGGACCTAAATAACAGAATCATAGATAGGAATTAAAGACAATGCTTCTTGTGGTTTTTTTCTCTTTTGTTATTATAACTAGTTTGACCAGCAATTACACTTTATTCAGAAAAATGAATTTCTTGCAGATTTAATATGCTTCTTAAAAACTTATTATTTCTTTTATTAAATGAATTTATTTTTACCTGATACACTAAAACATGAAAATTATATATATTAATAAAGTATCATGTACTATTTTGACATTCATATAAGGTCCAGTGTTTAAGGTAAGCACAACTATCTTCTCAAACATTCATTTTTTGTTATAGGTAAAACATTAAAAGTCTTTTCTTCTGCTTGCTGAGGTATAAGGTACATTATCATTATTCCTACACATTAGAGTATCTTAGTACTTTTTGACTATAACTTGGTACCATTGATTAACCTCCTCCTGTCCCTTCTCCTTACTCTCCCAGCCCCTGAAACCACCATTGTACTCTCAATTTTCATAATTTCATCTTTTAAAAAAAATCTTTATTATGAATAAGTTTATACATCATATGAGCAAATCTTGTGAATGTGTCCCTGTTTCCCTCCTCTCTGTCCCCTACCCACTGGGGTACTTCCTCAGTGTGCATTTTGAATCTGTCCATAGGATAGGGGGTATGAATTGCACCAGAGGTAGCCTGTTTTTCATTGTTTTTTTTCCTTCCCCATTTGCATATTGTTGCTGAGGGGGGCAATGCCTCTGAATATTCTCCCCCACCGTGGCTCTTACATTCTTTCCACCCCCGCTTTTGCTCAGTTCCCAGAGTCATATATAGTGGGTGAGTTTTGAGTCAGCTTTGTTGTTGAGATCTTAAGTATCTCTGGATCTTTTCCCTGGGTTGTGATGGGTATCACTGGTGTCGGTCTCCATTGACCTTTCATGGGTTATCAGACTTGCTTTGGTGATTGGTCTCCTGTTTTTCTTGTCATTTTCTCATAGGTTTCATTTGGGCCTTATGTGAAGACTAGGTTATTGGTGGTACATGCCCAGTAGAGGGATAGCTGAGTTCCCTGGTAGCTCTATATCCATCCTGTTCAGGAGCCTCCACACTGTTTTTCATACTGGTTGTACAAGTCTGCATTCCCACAAGCAGTGAAGTAGGGTCCATTTTTCCCCACATGCTCGCTAGCATCTTTTGTTAGTAGATTGTTTAATGATTGCCATTCTGACTGGAGTATGATGGAATGCCATTATTGTTTTGATTTGCATTTCTCTGATGATTAATTACTTTGAACATTTTCTCAAATGGGAGTTGGCCATTTGTCATTCTTCCTCTGTGAATTCCCTGTTGAGTTCTGTTCCCCATTTAGTGAGAAGGCTGCTTGATAATTTTTAATTTAATTTTTTAAGTTCTTTGTACATTCTAGATATTAGACCTCTATCTGTATTGTACTTGGCTGGCAGAGATTAACACCAAGTTTGATGGTGGTCTATTGGCTTTGAGTATGGTATTGTCTGTTCAGAAACTTTTTAGCTTGATAAGATCTCATTGGTTAAGTGATTGGTGCACTTCCTAGGCTATCGGAGGTTTTTGTTTAGGAAGTTTTCCCCTATTGCTATCTTACAGAGAGTTCCCCAATGTTTTCTTTCAGGGTTTTCAGAGTTTGAGGTCTTATGTTGAGGACTTTGATCCATTTGGAGTTGATTTTTGTGCTTGGTAAGAGGAGAGGGTCTAGTATAATTTCCTTGCAAGTGTTTATCCAATTTGTCCAGCACCATTTGTTAAGGATGCTATCTTTATGCCATTTAACATTGTTGGCATTTTTGTTGAATATGAAGTAACAATGGTTGTTTGAGCTTAGTGAAGGGTCTATCTGTCCCAGTACCATGCTCTTTTTGTTATGATGGCTTTGCAGTATATCTTTACTTTAAGTATGGTGATACCACCTGATGTGCTTGTCTTATTAAGGATGGTTTTGGATATCTGATGCCTTTTGCCATTC
The DNA here is from genome assembly GCA_004024765.1 of Zapus hudsonius. Lineage (NCBI taxonomy): Eukaryota > Metazoa > Chordata > Mammalia > Rodentia > Dipodidae > Zapus > Zapus hudsonius. The sequence goes on along the minus strand of PVHP010013096.1, from coordinate 8,782 downwards.
CAAATAAATTTGGAGATTATTTTTTCTATGTCTGCAAAGAATGAATCTGGTATTGTTATTGGCATTGCATTGAATCTGTATATAGCTTTTGGAAGTATTGCCATTTTCATGATATTAATTCTACCTATGTAGGAACATGGGAGATCTTTCAATCTTTTCTTGAGCATTTTTTTATGTTTTCATTATACAAGTTTTTCCACCTCCTTGGTTAGTATTATTGCAAGGTATTTCATTTAATTTGTGGCTATTGAAAATGGGACTGTTTCACTGAGTGCTTTTTCTGTATGTGTGTCATTTGCATACTACAGATTGACTACTGATATTTTTTGTGCTAACTTTGTATCTTGCTACTTTGCAGAAGGAGTTAATCACCTTCAGGAGTTTACTGATACTATTCTTTGGTTCTGTTATGTATAGGATCATGCCATCTGCAAAAAGGGATAGTTTCACTTCTTCCTTCCCAATTCGTATTCCTTATATATCTTCCTCCTGACTTATGGCATTGGCTAGAACCTCCAGGACTATGTTGAAGATCAGTGGTGAGAGTGGGCACACCTGTCTGGTTCCTGGTTCAAGTGGGAACTCCTTGAGTCTTTCCACATTGAGTATTATTTGGGCTTTAGGAGTTTTGTGTATTGCCTTAATTATGTTGAGGTATAGGCCCTCTATTCCAAGTCTTTGAAATATTTTGATCATGAAGTGGTATGGAATTTTTTCAAAGGCTTTCTCGGCATCAGTTGAGATGAACATGTGGTTTTTGTGGTTAAGTTTATTAATGTGGTGGATTATGTTGATTAGTTTCTATATGCTGAACTAATCCTGCATCCCTAGGATGAAGCCAACCTGGTAGAGGTGGATAATACTTTTAATATATTGTTGAATTCAGTTTGCAAGGGTTTTATTCAGAATTTTTCCATCTAATTTCATCAGGGATATAGGTCTATAGTTTTCCTTTCTGGATTTATCTTTGTCCAGTTTGGGTATTAGAGTGATGCAAGCAAGCTTCATAGAAAGAGTTTGGAAGTATTCCCTGTTCTCCAAATACTCTAAAAAGCTTCAGAAAGAGTGGCTTGAGTTCTGTGATGAAGGTTTGGTAGAATGCAGCTGAGAATTCTTCAGGACCTAGACTTTTCCTTCTGGGGAGGTTTTATCATTATCAATTTTGACAAATGCAATAGGTTTATTTAGGAGATTTATCTGCTCTGAGTTTAGTTTTGGCAGGTGGTAGGTGTCTAAGAATTCATCCATTTCTTTGAGATTCTCCAATTTTGAGGAATAGAAGTTTTGGAAGTATGTCCTGATGATTCTTCCGATTTCATTGGTGACTCTTGTGATCTTTCCTTTTTCATTTCTGATTTTGTTGATTTGGGCCTTCTCTTTTTTCCATTTGGCTAGGTTGGCCTGGAGTTTGTCAATCTTACTTATTTTTTCAAAGAACAAGCTCTTTGTTTCATTATTTTTTAAATTGTTTCTAATTCATTGATCTCTGCTCTGATCTTAATTATTTCTTTTCATCTTGAGCTCCTAGGGTTGGATTGTTCTAAATTTTCCAAGGCCTTTAACTGGTTAGTTAAGCTATTAATTTGAGATCTCTCAGTCGTTTTTATGAAGTTATTCAGTGCTATAAATTTTCCCCTTAGGACTGCCTTCATTGTGCCCCATAGGTTCTGGTATGATGTATTTTCATTAGTGTTTAGTTCAAGAAATTTTTCAAATTCCATTTTGATTTCTTGAACTATGCATTCATTGTTTAATATAGTCCTGTTCAATTTCCAATAGTTGGTGTGATTTCCATTTTGTTTTTGTTTTTGTTTTTCATTGCTTAATTCTAGCTTCAATGTGTTGTGGTCAGATATGATACAGGGTGCTATCTCAATCTTCTTGAATTGGTTGAGGCACGTTTTATGTCCTAATATGTGGTATATTTTGGAGAAGGTTCTGTGAGCTGCTGAGAAGCATTTGTATTCTGTAGAGTTGGGATGGAATATTCTGTAAATGTCTGTTAGGTCCAGTTGAATTGTGGTGTTATTGAGCTCTATTATTTCATGTTCATCTTCTGTTTGGATAATCTGTCTAAAGTTGATAGTGGCATATTAAAGTCTCCAATTATGATGGACTTGGAATATATTTTTGTTTTATTTTCCATTAGTTTCTGCATTATGAAATGTGGTGCACCTGTATTTGGTGCATACATGATTATGATGGTAATAGTCTCTTGTTGGATTATTCCCGTGATGAGTAAGAAGTGTCATTGATTGTCCTTTTGAATTTTTTTTTGGTTTGAAATCTATTTTGTCAGATATTAGGTGTTACAGTCAGCTTTCTAGTTGCTGTACAGAAAGAACCCAAGCAAAAGCAGCTTGTGGAGGAATGGGTTTATTTGGATTATAGACTCGAGGGGAGACTCCATCCTGGCAGGGAAAACAATGGCATGAGCAGAGGGGTGGACATCACCTCTTCCACAGCACTGGAAACAGCGGCAGGAAGATGTGCCAAATACTGGCAAGGGGAAGCTAGTTTATAATCCCCATAAACCCACCCCCAACAATACAGCTCCATAGAGTTTGTAAAATCCAAACTGCCATCAGCTGAGGATTGATTACCCAGAACATATTCATTTGTTTGTGGGAGACACCTGGATCAAACTATGACAGTCCGCCCCAAGCAGATCCAATGGTACTTGAGGTGTCAGTGGCTGATAGGGATGTTGTCTGGAGTCTTTAGCAGGCCCCCATAGGTGAATCACAGAGGAGGCCTTTGGGATTTTGGAGTAAGGCCCTACCATCTTCTGCAGACAATTATTCTCCCTCTGAGAGACAGCTCTTGGCTTGCTATTGGTCCTTAGTGGAAACTGAACACTTGACAATGGCTCTTCTGTGTGGAATATTTCATGGAGAATTCTCTTTAGGTTTTGTTTAGCATCCATATAATTGTAGAACTGGCTTTTATCTTGAAATATTTTCCTTTCTCTGTCTATTATAAGGGATACTTTTGCAGGGAACAATAGTTTGTGTTGAAAGCCAAAGTGATTTAGGTTTTGAAGTAAGCTGCTCCAAGCTCTTCTCACTTTCATGATTTCCATGGAGAAGTCTGCATGACTCTGATGGGTATGCCTCTATATGTGATTTGTTGTTTTGCTCTTGCTGCTTTTAGAACTCTCTCCTTGCTTTCAATACTTAGGGATTTAATTACAATGTGTCTTGGGGAGTTTCTCCTTTGGTCCTGCCTATTTAGTCTTCTGTGTGCTTCTTGCATCTGGATGGGATTCTCTTTTGTTGGATTGGGGAAATTTTCCTCAATAATTTTGTTAAATATGTTTTCTATGCCATTGGCCTGGGTTTCTTCCCCCTCTGGTATCCCCATGATCTTAAGGTTTGGTTGTTGAAGTGTGTCCCGTAGTTCTCTCTTATATTGTTTGCAATCTTTTTTGAACTTACCCAAGTTTGAATTATCCCAATTTTATTTTTATGCTTTGTCTTCCACATCCAAGGTTCTATTTTCCATGTAATTTACTCTGATAGTGAAGGATTCTAGAGATGTTTTTAAAATCTCCATTTGTTTTTGGTTTTCCAGTAGAGCTTTTAACATCGTCTCCATGTATTTGTTGAGTTGCATTTTCATTTCACAGGTTGTATTACTTAATGCCTCCTTGTACTCATTCTTATATTTGATTATGTCTTTGTTTGGTTTAGCCAGCTGATTCTTGAGCTCCTCTGATTGCTGGTTTGCCTTTAGTTCAATTATTGCTCTACCAAAGTCTATCTGTTTTTTTCCCCTTTGTATTGAGTCTGGTGACGAAGCTTGCGAGGTGATTCTGCACAGTTTCACTTACATTGTCAATTTTTGCTTCCATTTCCATTATTAATCTGAATGTAGAATCTGTGCAGAGATGTACTGAGAATGTCACCTCCTCCTGGGCTTGCATTTGTGCACTTTCTTTGATATTATCATTGTTGACTTCCATAGTGGGGCTAGGCAAACTTGGTGTGGGGCTCTCCGCCTATTTGTTCTTGCAGTTGTGATCTTCGCATGTCCAGGCATAACAAGGTGATACTAAACCAATGTAAAATTAACAACCATCAGGTAAATGTTGTATACCTGTATTTAAGTCTGACATCCATATCTAGTGATGATAGTCTCTGGATTTTCTATTTCCATCCCTCTACCTTGGCTGAGTAGCCAGGGGAAAACATGTCCTGAGCTAGTAGTACTCCATGGTAGCCTTTGTATAGTCCTCATATATACTAAACAACTTTGAATCTCACTATAAACTGTAGACCATCTTATAATGGCCTCACTGGTCTCTCTACTAGGGACATCACCCTGTTTTACATGCCACATCTCAGCAGCAACTCCTGGAACCATGTGTAATTATGATCCACTTTCATGTATTTTTAAGCTTCCCAAATGAATACCAGGTGTGTAACAGCACAACTGTTTTCTTATTTCAGGCAGGAAATAAATCTTGACATTGAGCCTTCAATTTTTTTCATTTTAGTCACCTCATTTCAAACGAGTTTGCATTCCTATTGAGCCTTTCCTTGGTGGACTTTACCTCAGGCATCCTTTCCATTGTTTCAATGTGAAGCTGTTGGGTCTCCCTTAATGGTGGAAATCTATTTAACAATAGGAGCTTTTCAACAGAAAACCAGCCTTTGTACATGTAACTTTAAACTTGCTTAAATATTTCTAACTTTAGGTGATTCATCTTTCAGTTTCATACCTTCCACCAAGCTCATGAAAATATTATTACTTTTTGACATATTTTTATTATGAATAAGTATATACATTGTATAAGAAACTCTTGTGAGGGTGTCCCTATTTCCCACCCCATTGTCCCCTACCCACTGGGGTCCTTCCTTGGTGTACATATTGGATCTGTCCATATGTTCGGGAGTTATGAACTGCACCAGAGACAACCAGTTTTTTTTTCTAACCCCTTTGTGCATTGTTGCTGAGGGGGGCGGGTAATGAATACATTATTTTTAAAATTATGCTTGTTCAAATTCTGAGGGTTTGGGCAGTAGAAAAAAATCCAGCCTTTATGCCAGTAGCTCAGTCCCAACAAAGGTCTCTGTTGTCTCCTTTTTACTCTTTGAAAGTTCATAAGCCAACACAATTCTCTCTGTATTTAGCATTTTCAAACTTTCCCCAGAACTGCTGATAAAATTTGGCTTACTACTCAGTAAGGATTCTGCAGTTGTAAGTACAATCTATATGCATATTATTCCAGAACGTAAGTTCCAAAGGTCCAAAGTCCAAATGGTCAGATGGAGATTTATCCACATCAACACACCACTCCTATAATAAAATTCTGTTGTAGTCAGATCTGCATTGCTGGTATGAACTATCAAACAGACATAATTTATGGGAGGAAGGGATTTATTTCAAGGTTACAGATCCAATGAAAGTTTTATCAATATCAGAAGTTGCTGCTTACTTTCATACACCCAAATGAGAGAAACAGCTTCAGCAAGCAAAAGACCAACACCAGCAGACAGCACAAACCCTACTAGAGCTCAAATTGCTCTCTGTACCATTGGGCTGGAATTTATATCCTCTGCCACTGACATGCCCCCCAACCCCTGCCATATCAGGAATCTGCTTCTTAGGCGTTAAAGCTGTAAACTCAATTTTAAGAAAACAAGTGAGTCTATGGAGTCATAAATTCAAACTTCCACACTATATGATGATTTTATATTACTTGTTACTTTGATTGGCCCTAAAATAATCTATGAGAGATGAGTATATAGATTAGGTTAACTTAATACAGAGAGTATTGTGTTGGCTTATGAACTTTCAAAGGGTTGAATCATCTTGGATAGATTAATTAAGGTGAGGAAGACCCATCATACTTGTGGATGACACATTCCTTGGACTGGAGTCCTGTACTGTATACAAAGGACAAACCTACCTGAGTATGCAATATTTGTCATTCTCTGCTTCCTCGGTGGAATGTGACCAGCTACTTCAAGATACTTGGCACCACCACTTTTTCACTATTATGAATGATAACCTGCAACTGTAAGCTGAAAGAAATCCTTTTTAAAACTGATTTTTGTCAGGTATTTTGTCTTAGCATTGAGAAATTGACTAATCAGATAATTGGTACTTTAGAGGTGGGATCACTGCTCTGAAGTTTGTAGGCCTCTTCAACTAGTTTTCTGGAGGAATGTAGAAGGATTTAAAACTGTATTAGAGAAGCCTTACAATTCTATAATCAAAACCTAAGGGGCCATTCTAGTTGGAGCTTGGAAGATGAGTAGGCCCAAAGAAATTTGGACTATGGAGTCTATAATCATAACATTCCAGAGGGAAGGACTTTGGGAGCTGGAATAGAGGCTGTGAGATTCTGGAAAAGAATCTGGCTATGAATCACCATGAGTTCGAGGCCAGACTAAAACAACATAGTTAATTCCAGATAAGCCTGGCTAGAGTGAAACCCTACCTAGGAACCTCCACCCCCTCCAAAAAAAAGATGAGAAGAATGTAAACTTTGACACAGAAATGTAGATAAACTTAAAGTCCCAGTCCCCAAAACTGTAGGGGCTATGGCTGTAATTGGTTAGAGATTACTACCATTTAAGGGATATCTGCAGCTCTGCATTGGGACAATGAGAATTATGATTTAGCAGCAAGACCCAGGCTATTGAAGGCTCCAGGTGGAAAGAAAATGAAAATTTTTTTTTTTGTTTTTTTGAGGTAGGGTCTTGCTCTAGTCCAGGCTGACTTGGAATTCACTATGTAGTCTCAGGGTGGCCTTGAACTCATGGTGATCTTCCTACCTCTGCCTCCCAAGTGCTGGGATTAAAGGCGTGTGCCACCACGCCTTGCTGAAAATGAATTATTTTTAAAGGAAAAGCCTGAAACAGGAGTGCTTTGCTCCCCAAGGTCAGCAAACAGAGGTCCCTCTAGCTGTCTTCTATGGGTGTCACAGTTCATCTCAATCAGACAGCCAAACTTTGTAGCATTGTCTAAAAAGTACTGGATTTAGAAGAATGAAAGTTTCAAAATGTAAGAGTTCATCAAATATTTCATTACAGTTCCAGAAAGCTGTTGACCAAAGCAATATGAGGCAGTCTCAGCATGGAGGCCATTGAAGGAAGGTAAATGTAATGGAGACCCTAGAAGTCTAGAGGTGTCAGGACTGGTCTCATAGCAGGAACACATGCTATGAGAAACTATAGGCTCAGAATGGATCTAGCCCATCAATGAGGCCATAGGCAGCACAGCAAGAGGGATGTAGCCTCCCATGTCTTCTAAAGCCCATAGCTGCAGTTAGCACACATGGACCTGCAGAATTTGCCTCTTGCCCTGATGAGGTTCAGTCTTTCTTTATGCTAATATTTCCTCACTATGTTCCCATTCCTTCCTTTTAGAATGGATATGTTTACTTTGTGTCATTGTATGTTGGAAGCCTGTAACCTGTATTTTGGTTTTCCAGAGCTCATATGTAAGATTGCTTTAAGTCTCAGATGAGACTTTATTTAAACTTTTGAAGAGTGTTGGAACTGTTAATGAATACGATGACTTTTGAAGTTGGCTTAACTTATTTTGCATTAGGAAATGGCTCTGAACACTCAACAGAGTATGTTTGGATGGCAATGAATAGACTTGTAATAGTTTATATTTATTTTAAGCTTGATAAGACCTAGGATCACCTGTGAGAGATTATATGGATTAGGTTAGTTTCTGTAAAGGATTATCTTGGTAAGAGTAAGTAATGTGGGAAGATGCACTATGACTATGGGTTGCACCATTCCATGGGCTGGGGTCCTGAACCATATACATAGGAGAGAACTAGCTGAGCTTGCAGCATTCATAATTCTTTGCTTCATCATTATGTGATATGTGACAAGCTGCTTCAAGCTTCTTGCTGCTGTGCCTATCCTACCATAATGGGCTGCAACTAGAAACCGTAAGCTGAAATAAAGAATTATGTTCTTAAAATATTTTTATCAAGTATTTTGTCCCATCAACCAGAAGTTGACTAATATACTGTGTTATAAACAAAACATGTAAATTCCTACAGGAAAACAAAATACCAGTTGTGATTTATCTCTTTTCCTACTGGGCAGAAATTATTTGTATCTTCAAGGGACAAAAACATGCTAAGATATTAAGCACATGTGCTTATGTGCTTATGTGACTGTGGTCTTGACAATGGACTCTACAGGGATTGTTACAGCAGAAAATGTTGCAAATCACTATTAATAACATTCCATTATATAAGTAGTAATTTGAATAATTTGGTTACTAAAATGTACTAGAAAATTAGCTTTTCCAGTTGTTGTTGTTTACTTTGGCTTTTTTGTTGTTAATTTTCAGTATTACAAGTAGCATTTTTCCTTTGCTAAGCACTCATGATGGATACTTCAAATACACTCAAATCATGATGAACACATCAGGAAGTGGGAATTATTATCATCAATTCTCCCCTCCATGGTCTAGCCAACTGATTTATTTTATTTTATTTTATTTTATGCTTTACTAAAGCACCTATTGTTTTTATACTTATTTTCACATCTCAGAGGATATTCCCAAGACACCTTACATTTCATTAATGCCACTTTTCCTATCTAAAGGTGTAGTACTCTGCTAATGAGGCATGGAGGAAGTAAGGTTTCTGCTGAGTCTGGCAGGCTCTGGGACAGTCTCCTTCTGAAGGAAGTTGAGGCAAATTCCGGGGGCCCCTGTAAATCTTAGCAATCCTGAAAACTCCAAAGCCCCTAGGCAGGCCACAAGATAAGAAGCAGATCAAAGCCTAACTTATTCTAACTGC